>BLKM01000977.1:162378-300118 GCA_013340265.1 Coptotermes formosanus
GGGGGGGGGGGGGGTTACAGGAAACTGGAGAAAATTGCATAATGAGGAACTTCTTGACTTTTATTTCTTGCCAAATGTTATTAAGATGACTAAATCACCGGAGAGTGAACTGGGAGGGGCATAAAGCACGCAAGTGGAGAATAGACCTGAATGTTGGTGGGGGGGGGGGGGGACATGGGAAGCGTACCACTTAGAACATACAGGCTAGACGGGGAGATAATATTAAAACGGATCTTACGGATGTCTTGAGCTGGATTAATCTGGCTCACAAGAGGGGCACGTGGGTGGCTCTTTTGAACGTGATAACGAAATTGGTTTCAGTAGACGGGGGGCTTTTACTGTAGCCGAGAAACTGAGGGCTTCTCAAGAAGTGCTTGCTGCATTAATTAGTCAGTCAGTCAGTCAGTCAGTCAGGCAGGCAGGCAGGCAGTCAGTTATAGCATACTACATTTAAATCAGAACTGTCACGCGGTGAGGTCACTCTAATCAGCCCAAGTACACTGTACCCTGTTATTCCTTCGAAAGCCGCGGTCAGTGTAGACCTCCGGGTTTGTTATTAGACCTGCCTAGCCCCAAACCACGAACAGTTCAAAAAGACGTCACCATTTCCTGCATCTTTTTAAATTCGCAATAAATATACACAGGTTTCCTTTTTCGACATATATTTTTTTAAATGCGGTTAAGTTTTCAGGGCATGTAACAATACGTACATTTTTAGCATTGTATATAGAGCCGAACCCGGTTATAACGTCACGAAAGGGACTGAATATTTTGTGTCGTTATAAACGAGTATTTTTATAACCGAGGAGTATAATGTTATGGTTAACAGTGAGGAATTAATTGGTACCATAGAGTATCTGACGCTATAGGCGAGGTGTCTTATGAACCGATGTCGTTATAACCGGGTTCGACTGTATCCTATATGTCAGTGTGTGTATGATTATTTGCTGGTAATAAATTTCTGCACTTCACAGAGGCTGGAGCAGGAATAGCTCAGTCAGTACAGTGACTATGACCTGGACAAGTCGGATTTAAACCTCAAAAAAAAAGGGAACGGCTTTTCCTTCGCTGCAGCCCTGGGTTAGTCTGAGGCCTTTCCACAGTTCATGGGGTCAGTCGCCGCCCCGTGTCTGCGGAGGCTCGCTTTTGTTACCAGGCCAGTCGTCCGTGTGAACGCGGGACAATGTATTTGACCTACCCATTCCGTTTCTCCCTCCGATATCACTCTACCAATGCTCCATACCCATTCACACACCCACCGCCACGCTATGGGTTCTTGGTAGTTTAGAGCAGGGGTATTCAACCCGCGGTTCGCGGACCGCATGCGGCCCTCCGAATGTTTTTGTTCGGCCCCCGAAACAAATTTTGAATTTTGAGTGTAAACGTTTAATTTAAATAAATAAATGTTAAATAAAATTCATTCTGAAATATTTTAAATTTTGTACTAAGATTTTAAACATATTTGTTTTTGTTTATGTATCAAATCTCGGTTAATGTCGCAGTAAATACTGCAAGACAGTAGCAGGGAATGTCTGCAGGGCAGTCAGCAAGCTGACACAGACAGGCTAGCGAAAAATACACAGTGCTAAATTTCTCACTGAAGATGAACGTTTCTTTGTGCTTTGAAATGTTTAGACATGTCAAGTAACAATATTAAGAACAAACTTACATTTTTAGATTATGAATGTGCATCTTTTTTCTAATTGAACCTAATTCCCCGTGAGTTGGCACAGCTTCTGCACTGTTCTTCTAGAAATATTCTTGTGGGAATAAGTAAATAATAGTGAAAATAAACCATAAATAAATAAATAAAACAAAACTATGCTATGTACGTTTATGCAGAGAAATATTAGCGGGCATGTCCTGCAAAAATACGCAAACTTTGCTTTGTAACACGTGAATGCGGCCCGCGAATCTTTCTGCCATTAAAATGTGGCCCTTGAGCAAGTAAAGTTTGAAGACCCCTGGTTTAGAACGTCGTTAAACAACAAACTTACAAAATTATAGGACATCTCAGGCCCACCGACGTTGCCAGATTTAAAGTCAGAGGGGACCGAAACTCATCTCTCAATTTCGCTTACTGCCGAAATTCGAAATACGTGGAGATTTACCTTCATTCCGCCCTACGTCCTCACGGCATGGTGCCAGGACACAGACAAAAAATTACTGTGCATGAATGAGGAGGGTAGCCTACTACAATTACGAAGCAGGCCGCACCAAAATAGCGCGGCATTCCTAGCTAATTGGTTGTCCTACGTGTCTCAAGGTAGGACACCTTGCCGACCGAGCTGGCTTCTCACGGTGCGCTTTGGAATGCACCGGCTTGCGTGAACACGCAGTGTAACCTGATTTACAGTTATGTGGCATCACAGGGAAGGCGGATCGTCACAGCTTCTCTTGTTTGTAGTCATATTACAGTCTACTAAATTAATTCAGTTATTCAGTTAATTAGTCAATCAATTATACAGTCAGTTTAATTTCACACGAAAATGGTAAAAAAGTTTTCCCTCTCCATGCCATGAAGGCATACAGGGCAGGGGGCAGTAGAGGTTTAGGTCCATTCATTCTTAAGCTCTACACTAGATAGAGGTGAGTGGTTAGGGTAAACACCCCGGTACCCGTTGAATATGAGGCCGAGAGTGTCCCAGAGCCGGTCTAGACGTTTTGCAGAACAGAAATACCCCTTGCCCTCACCGGAAATCGAACCCCGGACCCCCAACCCGCAGCCAGTCGCTACACCGGCTACTGTACTACGGCCCCATGAAGATGCGATAATGTCTAAAAATTCAGGCACTGTCTTCCAGAAAACACCGCAAATGTCCAATACAAACACCAGTTGTTTGGTGCTGTTTCAGAAAATAAATGGCTATTTATTCTGAGATGCACACAAAAGTCTTGTAAACACAAAGTGCAGGCAGAAGTGAGGCTGAGATCTGCACTCTTCTGCCGTATTACGCAGCGCCGAACGGACGTTTCGGGACAACGTATAGGTCCCGTCTTCAAGGGCCAAGAAGTCCTCTTCCCTTTTTGGAATTCTTGACCCTTGAAGATGGGACCGATATGCTGTTCCGAAACGTCGGTAGAAGAGTACCATTCGACGCTGCAAAATAACCCAGACGAACGCAGAACTCATCAGCGTCGCGACGGAAGCCTGAAATCACAGGACACCGACTGATACGCCTACCTACACCGCTGTGACGTAAAGGAAAGTTTGGTCTGTTGGCTTCTGTACTGATTCTAGATAGCGCGTTCTATTGCTGCCTCTGAGGGTGCCCTGGACGTGGGTTGCGGTAATAATTGAGGTGGCGTTGCGTGTACGGGTGTGCGGACCGGAGACGTCAGACGATAGACATGACGCTGACGTACAATTACGTAACTCGGTGCGGGCACCAACAGGTACTGCAGGTTGACACAGGCGGTAGTAGGCCGAGCAACGGTTGTTGAAGCCGCTCTGGCCCGCACAGCCAACGGTTCTGTCCTCCGCTGGACGGGTGTTCGCAACCCACTGCTTACTCTCCCACGACCTCTAGCAATTGTCTTGCTCATTACTGAAGGCGCGTGACCTCACCTCTCGTCTAACGTTGTCGCGTAGCGCTTAGAAATTCAAAGACTCCCTGCTAAGAGAGACCACAATTGCTGAACCTTCGCGATCCATAATGTTTCTGACATGGCACCACGACCGCATAATCTTTCTGACATGGCACCAGGACCGCATAATGTTTCTGACGTGGCACCAGGACCGCATAATGTTTCTGACATGGCACCAAGACCGCATAATGTTTCTGATATGGCACCACGACCGCATAATGTTTCTGACATGGCACCACGACGGCATAATCTTTCTGACATGGCACCACGACCGCATAATGTTTCTGACATGGCACCACGACCGCATAATGTTTCTGACATGGCACCACGACCGCATAATGTTTCTGACATGGCACCACGACCGCATAATGTTTCTGACTTGGCACCACGACCGCATAATATTCAGACTTGATCAGTCTCAGCTATATAAGAAAAGGATATTAACATTTAGACAAGTCGGAGCCTAAAGTGAAAGAATAAGCGATAAAAAAATTTTCTGATTTGATGCAACACAATACAGCGATATATTATAAATGTAATACGAACATACTTCTTTATCCTATAATCGAAGCCGATCCCAGTGGCCCTGCGGTCTAAGGCGTGGGTCTACGGCCGTTCGATTGCTGGGATTGCGGGTTCGAATCCCGCCGGAGGCATGGATGTCTGTCTCTTGAGAGTGTTGTGTGTTGTCAGGTCGGGCTGATCACTCGTCCAGAGGAGACCTACCGAGTGTGATGTGTCTGAGTGTGATCGTGAAGCCCCGATAATGAGGATGCGCTGGCCCACTGGGGTATGTTGCGCCATTCGAAAAAATTATATAATCGAAACACGCATTGCGTCCTCTATTTCGAAAAAAAAAGAAACCAAAAGGATCTGAAGGACCGCCATCCTTCATCTAGCGTCAAGGATAAAATTATGATAAATTTTACCTCCACTCCCCCATACGTCCCATGTCACAGCAATTACCACAGCACCAGCCTCATTTCTATCGCGGTATGGCAGTGCTGTTTGCTTGCTAACAAACTTCAACCCGTCCCGCCGTTCTTCAGAACTGACCGTAATAACCAGCTGCGCCTTGTTCCAACCCATAATCTGCATTAATATTTACATAACAGCTGCTAAAGACAACAGTTCGTTGTAAGGTTTGCTTGTACAATACACGTGTTTCTAGCCTTTTTTTTTCCTTTTTAATGAAGAAAGTAGGTTTAACGTATCACATTGCTCTGCCCGTGTTTGTCCCCCCTTATGAACTTCTGAACTGTTGGACTGAATTTCACGCAACTGAACGGCAGGCCAATTTCTGACATTTAAACCTCGTGTTAATAACATGACGGACGTACGAAATTCTGAGGTGGAGAGCGACAAAAACGCCAGCCTTCAATACCATGAATGGCAACAGTTCTTTGAAAACCACGGAATTTTTTAAGCTGGTTTCTTCTGAAGGGAATAAAATATCGATCTCTCGATTTCTAAGCTTTTTGCAGTTTTATATTACTCAGTGGTGTATTATAGCTACGGATGTGATATTTTGAATAAAGACAAATCATAAATATGCATGGCGTCGAGCCGATCACTTGTCCAGAGGAGTCCTACCGAGTATGGTGTGTGTCTGAGTGTGATCGTGAAGCATCGATGATGAGGAGGCCCTGGCCCACTGGGGGCTGTTGCGCCAAGGGGAAAAAAATATTCGCAGAAATTGTGCAGTAAATATTGTTTACAAATCAACAATAACAAACATGGCAATATTGCGAAATTTTGAGGCTACAGCCTGCATGATGAACGTTACGCGGACTACATGCCTGTTTAAATAATAATAATAATAATAATAATAATAATAATAATAATAATAAACACAGACCTCTCCAAGATATCTGTGACCTCAACCCACAGCATATTTACGTACGAAGGGTCGTACCATGTCTCAAGCAGTCACTCGTCTGCCTCTCAGCGCACAGGCCCTGGTTCAGTCCCAAGTCAGTCCACGTGATATTTGTGGTGGACAAAGTGGCACTGGGACAGGCTCTTCTCCGAATACTTCGGTGCCCCCCTGTCAGTATCATTCCACTAACGTTCTATACTCATTCACTCATCTATCACCGACGCTCTATAATCTTAACAACTCAGCATCGTTAAACAGACACATAAAAAGGTAATAAACTGAGATCAAATCCTATGACCTATGACCTTTCACGGAATAATTCATCACGCTATCACATTAGCCAGACTGTATTACGTACTTGTAACATAAATTCCGTTACTTAAATATAACCCACAGTTGTATGGCGCAACAGCCCCCAGTGGGGCAGGGCATACTCATTATCGAGGCTTCACGATCACACTCAGACACACCACAGTCGGTAGGACTCCTCTGGACGAGTGATCAGCCCGTCACAGAGACCTCTACCTGGCAACATTAACACTCACAAGAGACAGGCATCCATGCCCCCGGCGGGATTCGAACCCGCAACCCCAGCAACCAAGCGGCTGCAAACCCATGTCTTAGACGGTGCGGCCACTGGGATCGGTTTTAAATACAACAGACAAGATATTTTTCTTCTCCTTGTAATTCCACTCAGTGGGACAGCAAGCGCTGCAGCTTCTGCTGCAAACTGTTCCCCTTAAACACTACCCAGAGACCTTCAAGGAGCGTTGAGCAGCAGCCATTAAAATAGGTCGTGACCGACTGCATACCGTTACCCGCACCGCAGTGTTCAAGCACATGCGAACAGAGAAGGGTGGGACACACGAGTACGGATCGAAACAGGCGAGGTGACGCTACGCTTGAGGCTTTCGCAGCGGAGTTCGAGAATTCACGTCTTCTGGAATGTTACGCTACGTCGCTGAGTGACTGGCTCCGATGTTTCGAGGGACCTTAATGCCTTTATCTTTCGGATAAAGCAGTCCAAGAACTAAATCCTTCTTACACAACACGGCCATAAAAATGAGGGCACTACAGGTCGCTCGAAACGTAGCCGTCAGAACACAGTGTCACGCCGCAGACGACTTCAATCGTATTAACCCTTTAAAGACGAAGCGTGTCTGTTTTATATAAGGACTCAGTGCGTACCGCGCTGTAAACACTCTCCACTTCGGTTATAAAAACCAGTCTCTTAATGTTTTATAAGGCAAAAGTTGCTGTTTGTTCTGAGATCCGTACAAAACACATAAACGCAATGTGGGCACCACGTAGAATTTTTTAATGTTAAACCTGGCCGTATGTAAAGTTACCGCCAGACTTTAAAAGGTTAAAGGAAAGCCAAGCAATCGTGGACAGGCCCTGGGGGTTCCAGTAGGTCGAGGCTCCCAGATTTCTAGACAATCGGCACATGAAGGTGGTGAGATTGTCAGACCTAGACACCGGCCGCCTTTACCCTCCAGGAAATATTTCTGATACTCATTTCCGTTAGAGGCTGAGTCGACCCCACGGCCACAGTGCAGCCGGAAGGATTATGTCAATGAAAAGTTCCAATGACACCATAGGGAATCGAACCCGCGACCTTCCAGTTTGTAGCGCAGTGCCTCAACCAACTGCGCCACCGCGTGCCCCTTTACGATTTATCTGCCTTCGCTGAGCGTTTGATCGTGTTTATTCAGTTAATCCTGTGTAACACTCTTCGTATAAAAAGCATATAATGTTCAGAACATACACTGCGTTGGGCAGCAGCCAGAATCATTACGCGCGTTGGCCACCTTTACCAAGCACAGACAGTGTGTGGACAGCCTGCCTCGCATGCTAAAGTGTTACAACAGAGTTCATTGACAGATGGAAACTGCAATATATACGTTGGCTTGCCGGGATGAGAATTCGAGCCAGCAAGCAGTATTTGATCTTACCGCTTGTGTTAATAAGTATGTGTGTAAATTTTGGCCACAGGACAAATTCCTTTACCTTCCAGTCACGTGATTCTACTACTGCGTGTTTTCTAGCCACACCTCACAGCGATCTATTGAAGTGAACAAGCACTCTGGTGGTATTGCTTTACACGCTCTTTGGCTGCGCGTTCTTGTTAAACACAGTTACTGTGACAGCAAAGTGTCGCATTATCGGAATGAAAGTTTAAACACTGTACTGCCGTGACAAGTGTAAATGGCACATTATGTGACCTAGTAACAGGTGCGCACCCAGAATTTTCAATTGGGGGGGGGGGGGGTGACCCTGAGGCTATATATAATTTATGTTCGATTTTAAAAATTATGCTATAAAAATCATGTGGCGCAGTTGGTTGAGGCACTGCGCTACAAACCAGAGGGTCACGAGTTCGATTCCCGATGGTGTCATTGGAATTTTTCATTGACATAACCCTTCCGGCCGCACTATGGCCCCGGGGTCGACATAGCCTCTAACAGAAATGAGTACCAGGAATATTTCCTGGAGGGTAAAGGTGGCCGGTGGGTAGGCTGGCAACCTTACCACCTTCATGTGCCAATTGTCTAGAAATCTGGGATCCTCAGCCTGTTGGAGCCCTCAGGGCCTGTCCAGGCCTGTAATGCGATTGCTTTACCTTTTTACGATATCTGAAGATTTGAATTAATTATGAATTTCTTTATTCATTCCATTCGGAAATGTGTCTTTATCGCCTGACAGTCCTTGTACAGCACGTCGTACCACCAGCAGACGGAGCTGCGCCTTAAGATGGTTCTGCAGTTGCACGGTTATCACTGCGGTTCCTTTGACAAGCCCTGTTCCGTATGCACCAACACGTCACAACACATAAACCAGGGCACACACTTTTTATGTAATTATAAACACACAGAACGTCCTGTGGCAAGCGTTTTGTTTTGTGTGTGTGGTAAAGGGCCCCGCAGCAGACGCTACGGACGCACGGCAGCCTTGAGGCTTATTGTGCAACCCTGTGATGAAGATGGTTAGTTTTTTCGTTTTTTTCCTTGTTATGGAACTCCGACGGAATGAAACTGTCACGGGGAAAACCTAAGTACTAGGGGGGAAAAAAAACCTGTCCCAGTGCCACTTTATCCACCACCAATCCCACACGAACTGATCCGGGATCGAACCCGTACCTCTGCAGTGACAGGCCGGCTACTAACCGCCTGAGCCACGGCACGGCTATGTGACAAGTTGTTTTCTGGCCGTTACATACGTATTTACATGCGTCACTTTTGGACACACTTTAAGTGTTACCATCGTTAGGTCTGCGTGGAGTGACTGCACGTCTCTAACTGTAACTTAGTGTCCTAGCGTTACCAACATCGGTACAAAGAAGCAGATAATGCGTTATCACCCAGTATGCTGCACGCAGAAAGGCAAAGCGGAAGTTCATGCACCAAGGAACACATCGCTGATAACCCAGTTTCTTTTAGGAAAACCAGACTGGAACCGCGGGTACTTCTACCGAAAATTGGCAAGTGTGTGTGAGAAGATTTAAAGGTTACGTCATAAACTGAGTGAACGCTGGTTTCCCAACGACTATGGAAATGCTACGTGACTGTTAGTCTATTGTATAAGCATGAAAACGGGCTGTGTTGCGAAATGTTTACAATATTATAAAGTGCTTTCATTAGCAACTGGTATAAATCAGTTTGAGATTCCTAGCGTACGGTTTGCTAATTTCCGCTTGTAGCTGTGGTTTCCACATAAACCCTTCATACAATCAACCCTTTAAGGACGAAGCGTATCTGTTTTATATAAGGACTCAGTGCGTACCGCGCTGTAAACACTCTCCACTTCGGTTATAAAAACCAATCTCTTAATGTTTTATAAGGCAAAAGTTGCTGTTTGTTCTGAGATCCGTACAAAACACATAAACGCAATGTGGGCACCACGTAGAATTTTTTAATGTTAAACCTGGCGGTGTGTAAAGTTACCGCTAGGCTTTAAAAGGTTAAAAGTACAACATTCAGTCCAAACACAACTATTTATTTCTCAAGGCATCAACTACGTGTTTCGGCTAAAATACAGCCATATTCACGCCGATCACGGAAACACGCACACGGTTTCACAAGACACGTCACAGTTTCATTGAACCTTCAGTCTACGAATTAGGAAACTTTTAGAGACAGCTTGATGTTACCGGCGAAGTAGGACGCTGCAGCGCCGACCGAAGCGTAGGTGCCGGTTTTGATTATAATTGGCGTTACACATCGCGTAGTCATCCTAAAATTACTGCCAAGTGTGAAGCTTCTCTGCGTGTTTTCTGATTAACTACAGCAGGCAAGGGCCGACGCACAAGTATTTGCTTTCACTATACAGAAGGGCACAGATCGCAGTCGCCAGTTGCAGACTAAATTACTTCAGTTCTGTTCACTGGGAGAGGCACAGGCAGACGTGCCCTGTGCATAAATTAATTAAAAAGGCGCATCTCCAGGGTTGCCATATAGGCTAGTGAAAACACAACCTCAGCATCCTTCAGCGCCCTGTGCACGTGAGTTGGCATGGGGGTCGTTCTGGACAGTGGTTCATTCGTTCGTTCGTTCGTTCGTTCGTTCGTTCGTTCCTTCGTTCGTTCATTCGTTCAATCGTTCGTTCGTTCATTCGTTCGTTCATTCGTTCTTTCGTTCGTTCGTTCGTTCGTTCGTTCGTTCGTTCGTAGACCTTCCCTCTTCTACCCACTTGTTGACAGCAGGTGTCGAGGTTGTTTATTTTCACTTGATCACACTCAGACACACACCACAGTCGGTAGGACTCCCCTGGACGAGGGATCGGCCCGTCGCAGAGACAACACAAACACTCACAAGAGACAAACATCCATGCCCCCGGTGGGATTCGAACCCACGATCCCAGCAAGCCTCGGCCGCAGACCTACGCCTTAGACCGCGCGGCCACCGGGATGGGCGTGGACAGTGGTTAAAAGACGAATTTGCGCCCCAGCCGGGAAACGAACCAGATTCTTCCGTCGTCAAGCGTTCTATATTGACGGGTGTAATGACAAGCATAGTAAGAGAGGCACAGTTTGAAAACTACTTTCCTACAAGGAAAGGTTGAAGCTATAGATAATGGACAACGACGTTTACACAACCAGAAAGTTACACGAATCAAATAACACTGTATAAATTCTTCACAACAGCATAAGCTGCATACGTCGACCTTTCATACTAAGAGAATACAATGTGTGAAAGAAACGCCACGCGCTTCCACACAAAAGTTCCAGGCAATAAATCCACCACTCCAGATAATACTGTTATTAACCTTTTAAAGCCTAGCGGTAACTTTACATACCACCAGGTTTAACGTTAAAAAAATCCTACGTGGTGCCCACATTGCGTTTATGTGTTTTGTACGGATCTCAGAACAAACGGTAACTTTATATAAAACAGATACGATTCGTCTTTAAAGGGTTAATTTCAATATAAACCCCCTAACGCCATGTTGACCCACATAAAACTTTTAAAAACACTGGATATATTTGAAAATATTTAGTACAGTAAACCTTCAAAAAATACAATTTCAATAAATTAGCTACAAAAATAAAACATTTTTAATAAAATTTTAATAAAGCGTAAAACATGTCAACGAGACCTTACAAGAAGCGTATAAATATCGTGTTTGAAATGTTATCTTCCGTTTCGTAATTTGTATACGCCTGCATAATCTGACTTCCGGCCGCACTGTGGCCCTGGGGTCGACTCAGCCTCTAACAGAAATGAGTACCAGGCATATCTCCTGGCGGGTAAAAGCGGCCAGTGCGTAGGGCTGACAACCTTACCACCTTCATGTGCCGATTGTCTAGAAATCTGGGAGCCTCAACCTCCTGGAACCCCCAGGGCCTGTCCAGGCCTGTAATGGGACTGTTTTACCATTTTACGTTTACCTGCACCGTCTGATGATGCGTCAGGCCCGAGATGTGCACATGCAGCGTACTGCCACAAAATAAACACACAGTTATGCTTGACGGGGACTCGCTAATCAACAAATTAATTTTATATTTGATTGTTTATAAGTCAGTTTTTACGATCTGAGGCCCAAAATGTGGAGAAGGACAGCAGTGGTACAGCACAGTTGAAATGTGTGCCTATCCACTGTGAGTGCTACACGCACGCACACACAGAGAGGAGGTGCAGAGTGGAATATCGATATACAGTAGACTATCGATACTCATCAATAACTGCGCCTGATAACACCCTCACAAAAGTCGGAATAACAAATACCGAAGCGCGTTGCAATGTGAAAAGCATATTTGGCCCCAGAAATTGACAAAACACCAAACAGGCTGCAAGTTTCGCCTCTGTTGAAGGCGCAGCTAGAAGAACGGCACGTAACGCATTTTCATGACGTGACGTCAGGAGATGCGCGTCACTCCCAAAGTGGGTGGACTAGGGAATGCAGAACATGACACCAGTCAGAAACGTCACAGCGAGCCTCGCGGGTCAAATTCCAGGCGCTCATCCATTCTAAGGCGCTTCCACACACAACTGGCGGTTATTTATATATTTGCCGTGCGGACAGAGGAAAGTGTGAATTTGAAGCGAATGCTGTTGGGAAGCATGGCGCCACGCAACGTCATGACATGTGTCAAGTGCGCTTGTTGCAGAAAGCAGTTCTGTATTTAAGGAACAGAGCAGTAACGAGCCTGTATCAGCCATTCCAGTGGTACTTTACATTGCGTCATTTCAGTCAATATTACATTGTCCGAAGTTGTAAACATTGTTTGCAATAAACACAGCCGAACCCGGTTACAACGACATCGGTTCATACGACACTTCGCCTATAACGTCAGATACTCTATGGTACCAATTAATTCCTCACTGTTAACCGTAACATACTCATATTCCTCGGTTATAACGGTTATAACAACACTCGTTTATAACGACACAAAATATTCAGTCCCTTTCATGACGTTATAACCGAGTTCGACTGTACTTTATTCCCTCGCCCTTTAAATATTTTCGAAAAGTTTGGAAGGCAGTGTTGCTCTTAATTTTATATTTTTCCACGGTAACAGCTGCTTGTAGGTAAATGTGAGATGCGATTTGGAGTGTCGTACAGAGACAAGAGAAGGACAGGCGGACCACAGGTTATGTATGCAAATGTTACTGCACGTTCCTACACTACCGCCGCATTAAATGTTCCTCAGATACGTTCAGCCGCTCCCCTTGGCCGCGCGGTCTAAGGCGTAGGTCTGCGGCCGAGCGCTTGCTGGGATCGTGGGTTCGAATCCCACCGGGGGTATGGATTTTTTTCTCTTGTGAGTGTTTGTGTTGTCAGGTAGAGTTCTCTGCAACGGGCCGATCCCCCGTCCAGAGAAGTCCTACCGAGTGTGGTGTGTGTCTGAGTGTGATCGATGAACCTCCAAAAGGAGGCGGCCTAGACCCGATTTGGACTGTTGCGCCACAGGAAAGAAAGAAAGAAAAAGTGTGTTAATATTTTGTAATTAACATCTTTTTGTCACTTAAATGCCTTTTATGGTTTTTAAAGCGTTCCAGCATTGCGATTTACTGGCACCATCGACACGACGCTGCAAAGTGCGGCGTGCAAAACACGGCGCTACACCGGGGGTTGACTGCACGTGTAGATTGTAAGTTCCGCATAGTAGTACAGTAACAGACAATAACAACGAATAATTGCAATAAAAGAATATTAATGATAATACTGTATAATACGTGTAAAACTGTGAACAACAACAAAACATGTGTTCCCAGCGAATTAACCCTTTAAAGACGAAGCGTGTCTGTTTTATATAAGGGCTCAGTGCGTACCGCGCTGTAAACACTCTTCACTTCGGTTATAAAAACCAGTCTCTTAATGTTTTATAAGGCAAAAGTTGCTGTTTGTTCTGAGATCCGTACAAAACACATAAACGCAATGTGGGCACCACGTAGAATTTTTTAATGTTAAACCTGGTGGTATGTAAAGTTACCGCTAGGCTTTAAAAGGCTAAATAATATGAACATCCAAGACGAGTCCAGGACGCAAAGATAAGAAAGCGCCTGGGTGTTATGTTGTACGTTTGCCATCTTGTTGACAAAGCTTAAAACCACACTATAATAAAGTATCACAGTAACCATACAATTAAGCATTTCATGCAAGCACTTTTTAAACAAAGAGTCTACAAGTGACTACATCTGCATTTTGACACAACTTCTCGGAATTCAAATATTGATGATTATATGTATCAACTCGCGTTTTCAAGGTCAAGACATGGAAGACGTCGTAGCTAACAGCATGTCTATAGCCCTCGAAACACGCAGAGAAACCTCTCTGAAACCACAGCAATAAAAGCAGAAAGGAAACAGATGGAGTACATCCACAGGGGCACAAAAGGTCTATAAAACAGACAGCATCAATAGTCTCTTTCACGGAGAGCACATGGCATCCAAACGGGTCTTGCTTCGAGTGTCTCCAGCGCAGGTCTTATGCAAACGACCACTTTAACTCTTTAAGGACGAAGCGTATTTGTTTTATATAAGGACTCAGTGCGTACCGCGCTGTAAACACTCTCCACTTCGGTTATAAAGACCAGTCTCTTAATGTTTTATAAGGCAAAAGTTGCTGTTTGTTCTGAGATCCGTACAAAACACATAAACGCAATGTGGGCACCACGTAGAATTTTTTAATCTTAAACCTGGTGGTACGTAAAGTTACCGCTAGGCTTTAAAAGGTTACGAAAATAAAAATGCCAACTTAACTTAGAGCCCAGCACTTTGAAGTACACAAAATTTCACAAGACATAAATAAGCAAAAGCTAATGGCGAAACTCTCCTTGTGCAAGCCAAGGAGGCATACAGGAGGAGTTCTTTACTTCGGCATTACATGTCACTCAGTGGTTACATTCACGCTGCGGCGGATTTATCCCCAGTTAATGAACCCCGGTACCCGTTGACTAGTAGCTGCAGTGGGCCCCAGAAACGGCCTGGACTTTTCGGTCAGAGAAAATTCCTTTATCCCTGCTGTGCATCAACACCCGGACTGTCTAGCCCGTAGCCTTGTCACTACGCCGACTGAACTGTGACGTCAAACTCGTGCCTAAACGTGCTTGCGACTGCCAACAGACATACAGCTGAGGCCTCACAATGACCCGCCTGTAAGGCAGACTCACTGCGGGTGCTTATAAAACTGAAACCTCATTGTCATCTATATTACCAGATTTTAAATGGATTTTAAAGGAAGACCTTCCTGTAATTTATTAAATGTTTCTGCTCTACTTGCATGAACACCCTGTATATTCCCGACCACTCACGGACACGCTACCTACGTGGCTCAGACCTGCATTTCCGTGACATCCACTTTGCAGTGTTTGTCCTTACTACACACAAAACACGTCCCAACGTCGTGAAACTCCAAACTCCGGGTTTTGATTATAAACAATAAACTATTTATGCCTGTCATTTTCCCTGCAGTAGCATGCACTGGAGATACCGAAACACGATACCAGTAAAAGTTTAAAGTAACGTCACACGTTCATAACTGGCAGATTCTCTTCGTAATCAGTGTATACGGAAAGCAAACAAATTCTTTGTTAAGCTGTAATTGATAAAACGTGTCAGTGTAAGATCTGATGTACTCACAACATTGTTGCTGGGGACTCAATATTCGAATCGAAAGTGTGGAATTGTCTGTGGCACAATTCGCGCTTAAATATTACTTACATTGTTGCAGAATATTTACAAAGAAATACCGCGCTAGGCCACTCTGCTTTTGGCACAGGCGTACTTTCCATACTTTCATACAATGTATGTGCATATCTCAGTACGCGCCGAGTAGTAAGGAAGTAGTGATATCTGAAACACGGCGCCTGTATCCGTGTCACTTAACTACGCTATGTGTCTTATATTAAACACGTCCCAGTAACCACACAATATACATAACTAGAGTACAGGACGAAGCAACAAATCAAAATCTACAAAAGAACTGATTACAGTGACCGAAAAACAATGTCGACGCAAGAACTGCATCTATGGATCACAAAATTAATCTAAAAGTTAATCTAACAAAGAACACTTGACAACAAGTAACTCTAGTGGATATGGCTAAAGTGCAATAAACTGCACGGAAGAGTAAATAAATATTACAAGACAGATATTGGATACATGCTAGCAAATGTAAAATTTGCTCTACACATTTTTACACAGTTGAAATGTTTAACACAAACATTGCCTTTAGGTGTCTATACGACAGGACCAAAACTGGCAAAACATTCGGCAACAGCATACGTCAATAACGACCAGGTTTCCCCAGAAAAACAGAAATGCATCTAGAGCAGAGTTAGAAAAACTGGCAGAAGGTTGTTTAATTTCATGTAATTGCATGCTAATTAAAAGCCGCGCGGAAGGTTTGACCACAACATATGTGCACTCACATGTTCCCTTAGCATTTCCGGCCTTCACACGCCTTCGTTTTCCGTCTTTTCTCCGTACGTGTTCTTCTCCCCTTCCAGAAGCACCCCTCCAGCGCACTTCCTAAATTTCGGTGACTACAAAGCCAGAGTGCTTCGAGATGCACAGCCAGTACCAGGACGGCGTCACTGCGTGCTCCTAATGCTGACAGCTATGGGGTGACCCAGCCTTGCGTGCCTTCTGGAGGAGGCCACAGACCCCACGTCTGGTTACTCTGTATTCAGCGTCACCTTCTCCACACTGTCATGCACATCAATGGAGGTAACTTCCGGGGACACCGTACTTGGTCAGCGCATTGGGGTTCAACACACTCGACTTGCAATGGGACCTTCGAAAATGGAGACATGCAAGACACAATGGATGATGCAACTGAACGTGTACGTACCCCACCTCGGATATTAATGCAATAGTTATGGACTACAAACCGTTAGAAGTTGCTGAACGGAAATAGAAGTGACGGGGCAGTTGGTTGAGGCACTGCGCTACAAACCGGTAGGTCGCGGGTTCGATTCTCGATGAGGTCATTTGAATTTTTCATTGACTTAATCCTTCCGGCCGCACTATGGCGCTGGGGTCGACTCAGCCTCTAACAGAAATGAGTACCAGGAATATTTCCTGGGTGGTAAAGGCGGCCGGTGTTTAGGGCTGACAACCTTACCGCCTTCATGTGCCGATTGTCTAGAAATCTGGGAGTCTCAACCTCAGGGACTGTCCAGGCCTGTAATGGGATTGTTTTACGTTTTGCTTTTTAAGAAATACACGAAATTCCATTCTATAAAATTACGACTGGAATACCCTTGCACTGATTCTTATTACAAGCTGATCCCAGGCAATCTAAAGCGTGGTTTCTCGGCCGCTCGCTTTTTGGAATTGCGGGTTCGAATTCCGCCCGGGAGTGTGGCTGTCTGTCTCTTGTGAGTGTTGCGTGTTGTCAGGTAGCGGTCTCTGCGTGGAGCTGATCACTCGTCCAGAGGAGTCCTACCGAGTGTGGTGTGTCTGAGTGAGATCGTGAAGCCTCGATAATGCGGAGGCCCTGGCCCACTGGGGGCTGTTGCACCATGGGAAATATTATTATTACAACGTACTTGGAAATGAGCGCGTAAGAGGGATGGTGCAGCTTACCACTCCGTATTTTTCTAACTTCCTTCCACAGTCATATGTTGTACTTTTCCAGCTTAAGGTGTTGCAAATTAAATTTTCTCTACAAATTTGACTCTGCCCGCACATTTCGCCAAATTACCCAGCAGTGTGTGGTTCAGCCTGACAGCGGGGCACAACAGGAGTGTCCGAGAACCCTCACGGTGTGCTGAAGTAAATCACACGGGTTGCATAAGGCTGGCGGTGTGGGGGGTGATCATCACTGCGTTAAAGCCAGGTGGTTAGGCTATACAATGTTAGCAACCGACAGCATCGTTAAATAGCAAACTTCAAATTTGTGGGACGACATAGAAGGGATAACTGAAGGAAAAGTACCCATGACATATTTTAGGTTAAGATCGGCAGCTGCGTTTAAGTTACATTAACCTTTTAAAGCCTAGCGGTAACTTTACGTACGACCAGGTTTAACATTAAAGAATTCTACGTGGTGCCCACATTGCGTTTATGTATTTTGTACGGATCTCAGAACAAACAGCAACAGAGAGTGTTTACAGCGCGGTACGCACTGAGCCCTTATATAAAACAGATACGCTTCGTCTTTAAAGGGTTAATGTATAAAACAAATTATATTAAATTGACAGTAAGAAATGCAATTAGCTATGCTCGTATGTAGAGAAAATCGTTTTGGCCAAAGGTGGACATTGCAAAATTAATCAAGCATAATTTCCACTACCATCTACTACTGCCATCTTCTACACGTACTCGCCACTACTATGAACTTTCACAGCGTAAATACGTAACTACAGAAATCAATTTGAAATCTGGCCTTCCACAGACCCATACAGATGATCAGTACAAGAGCTGTAACTGATCAGGCCCGCTGTCATTTTACTGTAAGGAAACCGTATTGTAACTCGTCTCTCTGCGTTTATTCCGGTGGCCCCCGAAGTCACACTTCACAGTTCACAGGCGCGCTCGGACCGGTTCCGTATCCTGGGCCTTTAGCGTCTTGACTGGACAGAATATCTTACGATGGCCATAGAGTAATTGTATGAGGTGGAGTAGGGGGGGGGGTGCTGACTAATTTGAAAAAAGTGTTGAAGCCAATCGAATTTCGAGAGTCCCGCGAATTCCCGCCCCCCCCCCCCCCCCATAAGCTCACTAACTACTGCACTATTAAGATATTTCTGATTGGTGTCGTAACAGCAAAGTCGATGGCCGAAGATTGAAAATTTTACGGGCAATTTTTTTTCTCCTGTGGCGCAACAGCCCAAATGGGGCCCTAGGGCGCCTCATTGTTGAAGTTTCTAGATCACACACACACGCACACACACACACACACACCCCCGGCAGGATTCCTCTGGACGAGTGATCAGCCCGTCGCAGAGGCCGCTACCTACACAACACACAAAAAACACACGAGATGAACATCCATGCCATCACCGGACTTCGAACCCGCGACCCCAGGAACAAAGTGGCTGCAGACCTACGCATTAGACCGTGCGGCCATGGTATGGAACACCCACCATACCCTGAAGTATAGCGCCGTGTTGAGTGGTTCTGGGGAACTCCACTGCCCCCACTCTCACAGCCCACACAATCCAAAACGACGTCTATCCAGGCAAATTCCTACCAGCCTGATCCCAGTGGCCGCGCGGTCTAAGGCGTGGGTCTGCGGCCGTTCGCTTGCTGGGATCGTGGGTTCGAATCTCTCCGAAGGGCATGGATGTCTGTCCCTTGTGAGTGTTTGTGTTGTAAGGTAGAGGGCTCTGCGTCGGGCCGATCACTCGTCCAGAGGAGTCCTACCTAGTGTGGTGTGTCTGAGTGTGATCATGAAGCCTCGATAATGAGGAGGCCCTGGCCCTCTAGGGGCTGTTGCGCCATTGGGGGAAAAATATTTCTACCAGACTGCACAGCGTCTTATCAGAGGACACTAACCACGTGACAACAGCATACCGTAGTATAAGCAAGCATCCCATTAAAGTGGACGAAGCAGTCGGTTGTACAGTTAAGACAGCCCACAAAAGAACCCAATTCCTAAAGCAATCAAATAGTCCTTATAATGTCGCTGGTGATGGCTCAAGGTACACCTGTTCATTTCAGTGTCTCTGCCTTTCAGAACACAAATATTTGGGGCAAATTCCCCCCGCGGTTTGTCAATTTGCATCCCTTTCTTTTTTGGGATTTGTAACGATACAAATTAGACGATCTCACGACAAGAAGAATTTCGAGCTATGGGAATGCCAACGCTGCAGCGCCAGGTGTGCCAGTGCGCTGAATGCCAGACCGTGACGTAGAACCGTGCCAGCAGACACGGCCAGCAGACACGGCCCGCTGTTTAACTACGCACAGTTTTCCCCATTACGTTCGAATTAAGTTGAGGGACCTCAGCCTCTTTTAGTAGTGCTGATGAAGTTTCGAGTTCTGTGAGACAGATCGCCGCATCCACTAGTAAAGAACTACCGGACGCTTCGGAGAACTTTACTGCCGCCATTTTCAGGGCCCAATAATTCTAAGAGGAGATATAGGCAGCAAGCTTTTCCGAAAAATTTAATCTCCCTAAATTAAATAACCTTCACAAAGAGCTACAAAAGAAAAAATTGCTTTATCTCACACTGTGTGTAAATAGGCCTATGCAGCAGCTGTAATAGTCATGGCACGAGCAACGAAGTGGCGAACTGCGAGTCAAATTCAGACTTGCGCCTTGAATCATTTGTCACGTACATTAAGCACCACACTCTTCAATATAAACAATTTTAGGTACAGCAGTCATTCAGTTTAATCAGTTTAGCTGGACGATTATTTCGTAAGCCCCAAGCCCGTCGTAACTTGTCACTTCAATATTGCCAACTCAGTAATGCTGAATATCACTGTTTAAAAAGAAAGGTGACGCTTAACATTTTAAAGAGTAACATTAAAATGAAGTGTAATGATTCGTTCGTACCGCGCAGTAAACACACTGCGTCTCGGTTATAAAAACCAGTCAGTTAATGCTGCATAGGGAAATAATCGCTGTTTGTTCTGAGATCCATACATTCCGTACCGCGCAGTAAACGCACTCCGTCTCGGTTATAAAAACCAGTCAGTTAATGCTGTATAGGGAAATAATCGCTGTTTGTTCTGAGATCCATACATTTCGTACCGCGCAGTAAACACACTCCGTCTCGGTTATAAAAACCAGTCAGTTAATGCTGTATAGGGAAATAATCGCTGTTTGTTCTGAGATCCACTCAAAACACATAAATACACTGTGTGGGCAGAACGTAGAATTTATGAATGTTAAACCTGGCGGTACGTACAGTAGCCACCGGGCTTTACAGGGTTGCACATCATAATTTCAGGTACAGCAGCTGAGACTAAATTTGTAATTAATTTAAGGTGTGTGAGTTGGAGGCCTATGTTCTATAAATCCGAAATAGAAGGCTTCTATAAAGGAGCCCATGTTTCCTCATATTACTTTCAAAAATTTCGGTGGAAAATTTTTAAATCTTAAATTATTTGTTAGAAATATTAGCTACATATCTTAGCCAAACCTGTCACACATTCTATTTAGATACATTTTCATTTTGACACAAAAATTAAAAGTAAATGCTTAATTCATATAATTTATACATATGTCAAACTGTATACTAACACTGACAGAACCTTTCCGTTCAGACAAGTTACTCCTTACTCTCTGTTTTTATCATCATATTTATTTCGAATGCAGTCACATTAAGTATCAGTTTGTGTGCGTATATTCAGCACGAGTGATGAAACGTAAAAAAGCCATCGTGCGCAATTTTACAACATATTTATAAGCGTGCAGACTGCATAACGAGGAACTTAATGACCTGTACTCATCACCAAATATTATTCGGGTAATCAAATCCAGAAGAATGAGATGGGCGGGGCATGTAGCACGTATGAGGGAAAAGAGAGGTGCATACAGGATTTTGGTGGGGAGACCTGAGGAAAGGCGACCACTTGGGAGACCCAGGCGTAGATGGGAGGATAATATTAAAATGGATCTTCAAGAAGTGGAACGGGGCATAGACTGGATTGAGCTGGCTCAGGATAGGGAGAGGTGGCGGGCCCTTGTGAATGCGGTAATGAACCTTCGGGTTCCATAAAATGCGGGGAATTTCTTGACTAGTTGAGAAACTGTTAGCTTCTCAAGAAGGCCTCTGTTCCATGGAGTTAGTTAGTTAGTTAGTTAGTTAGTTAGTTATTTATTTATTTAGTTAGTTAGTTAGTTAGTTAGTTCTAAGCGTGTCTACTGGCAACAACAGCCTGCATTTCCATGACAGCAGTGCGTCTCGCTTGCTGGATACAAAGCATGGTACCAGTGCAGCATACATGCAGCGATATGCGATGGCTTACGGGTGGGTAGCAAAATGCAGTGGGATTTTAAGTAGCGAACAGAAGAGCGACAGGGCACAGTCAATATGGCTGCTTGCGCAAATGCCTCCAGGACAAGGAGTGAGTTGGCATTTACCAAGCGCTGGCGCTCTTGCCGGGCCGACAGGCAACGAAGCAAAGTTCGTAAGGATGAATGACGCAACGTCATTTTGTACTTCCACACCCTCATGAAATTCGTTCAACTAGCAGTATGTAAATTTTAAAACGTTTAACTTCATATACGTGACAACTAAAAGTAATTTCCGCTGATTATAAAATATCCAGTTACAAGACACAGTTGTGAAAGGAGTCGGATATACCAAGTTCTCTACGTGTTTCAGCTCCATGCCACGAAGAGGCATGTGGGCAATGTAGGCACAGAGCCAGCCACATGTAAGCTCGGCACTAGATCGATGTGAGTGTGCTTCAAGCTCCAATTTCTTTTTCCCACGGTAAGAAACCCCCCTGTAAACTGGATAGGTGTCCGGATGAGCCAGTTTTTCTAAATGTGTTCTCTTTGAGATTTTGTTCGGAACTCGTTATTGACCTTGAAATGTGTGTACTGAAATACGTCGGGGTACACTGCTCTTTCTAGACACACCGCACTTCAGAGACCCACAAAATATTTCTAAATGTAATTTGCTGCGAGAAAGAACGAACTACGTATTATCTACGAGACACTCGTCCTAATTTATCACAGACAAAAACGCGCACAATTGTATCGTTCCACATGGTTTGTGAAAAAAGTAAAACAGAAGCGAATTAAGTAACTGGAATTTCAATGTAACGTTGCATTGCGCAACTGTATAATACTTTCCCCGCCTTCTGTGGTGTGGGAGTAGGAACTTGCAAACACATTCAGCACAGAAACAATGCGGGCGCATGCTGGGAAACAGAGATTATGCTGGCTCAGTGAAGAAATTTGATACAACGATTTGCAACTCTGTTTCTAATAGGACGTACGTGCAAGGTACGTTAACATTCATAAGGGTTTCGGCAGTGAAACATCTTTGTTCCGTAGTTACTTTATCTGTCGTGTCGATTATAACGTTGCAGACATGCGGAAGTCTTTCGATGCGCGTTCCCAAAACAAGAAGAATTACCAAGAAATACTGGCTATTATAACGAGAACAGTATCAGTAGCAGCAACGACACAGTATTATTTTGATGTAAGAGTCGCACCCGTTTATAACGTCATGAAAGGGACTGAATATTTTGTGTCGTTTTAAACGAGTGTCGTTATAACCGAGGACTATAATGTTATGGTTAACAGTGAGGAATTAATTGGTACCACAGAATATCTGACGTTATAGGCGATGTGTCGTGTATCGCGATGTCGTTATAACCGGGTTCGACTGTATTTTTATTACAGGGTATCCTGCAGCATGTTTCGGCCACATGTTACAGGATATCCTTTAATAAAATACATCAAAACAATACAGTGCATTTGTTGGTGTTGATATTGCATTCAGCTGAATAAAACACAGAATATGGACCATATAAAATCAGTTCTTACAAATTCATATGCCACTTATATATGTTAATATTCAGGTAAGTTGAACCTAATTACAAAACACATATCTTCAACTGCGTGCTAGAAACAGCACAGATAAAATATGCCTAGAACATTTGTAGACAGTTATTAAATCTTCTTAAAGACGTTGAATAAAGGTGTGTGCGAGAGGGTGAGAAATTTGGGGAGACAAGTGTGGCTGCAATATTCGGAAATGCATCTATGATTCTGGCGATTAAAAACTGGAAGCATTAAGTGCGACAGTTCCTCATTAAATGTTGTGAGCTTTGGGTCACTGACAGCCGCGTCGCAGAGGATTCAGCTATCCCAAGATGTGGCACCATGCTGCTGGGTTAGCAGTTCCCGGCGTTCCGAACGATATTAGTGCCTCCACTCCAGGTGTCAAACAGCGCAAGTAATGTGTTCTGCTTGCAATCCTTGACCCCTGGAGATGAAGGCACCACCATCCTTGCCACCGTGGATGACTACCTATCAAAGATACGGCGTCACATCTCAAAATATTTCAAACTTCCCCACACCTCCCTCGCCCGTTTGGCTTGGGGGGGGGGGGAGTGAACGGATGGAAAATTCGTGACAGGAAATTGGATATAACACTCGGAAATTTGTCTATAATTTTCGCGATTTGAAGTAAGACTAAAAAGAATTAGCTTGCGTAGTAGGTGGTTTATTTTTTGTGGTGAACGGCCCCGCAGCAGACGCTACGGACGCACCGCAGCCTTGAGGCTTATTGTGCAGCCCTGTGATTAGTGTTTCTGTTTTTCCGTGTAATGTATCACCGGTGGCATGAACCTGTCACGGGGAAAACCGAAGCACTCGGGGAAAAACCTTTAGCAGTGCCACTTTGTCCACCAAAAATTCCACGTGGAGTGACCCAGGATCGAACCCGAGCGTCCGCGGTAACAGGCCGGCAACTAACCGCCTGAGCCATGGCACTGTCTGTGTGGGTGGGTCACTAGACAGAGCATGAGGTCAGAATACACACTGTGTAAGAAAAGCGTGAAAGTACATATATACACGGAAAATAGTACTCGAATGGAACACTGGCAAGAGGATTTTATTGTCCATTAGAAATAACTAAAATCTTCGCGCCATATTCCCCTGTGTTCTCTATCATTCTGTCTGCCATGTTCGTGGACCTTCAGGCATCCGTTAAGAGATGGCAGTAAATTGCGTTAAAACTTCCTCTTTACACAAAATAAATAATTTTGACTCGTTTGACACCCTAAGCACGTTTGTGTTATTGCAAATGACGTATGAATTTGATTATAAAGCAAGTTAATAAATCCAAAGTCCAGAGAGGGTGAAATGTTTCTCCATTAACCTTTTAAAACCTAGCGGTAACTTTACGTACCACCAGGTTTAACATTAAAAAATTCTACGTGGTGCCCACATTGCGTTTATGTGTTTTGTACGGATCTCAGAACAAACAGCAACTTTTGCCTTATAAAACATTAAGAGATTGGTTTTTATAACCGAAGTGGAGAGTGTTTACAGCGCGGTACGCGCTGAGTCCTTATATAAAACAGATACGCTTCGTCTTTAAAGGGTTAATGAGACGCGATTGGCCGTGCATCACAGATGATCTGTGGAGAGCGATTATGCAGCCATGTCCACTGTTGTGCTGTTGCGCTCTGTACAGTTCAAATAAACCTCTATATACCATTTTATGCCAAACCTATATTCACTGAATATCCTGCAGTACAGGGGCGCACCCAAGGGGAGGGCAGCTGCCGCGCTGCAGCCCCAAAAAATCAAAATTTAAAAAACACAGATTTTGTAGCTATTATGATATCAAAAGTTTTACGTGATTTACCCTTCAGCCGACATCAGCCACTGAAATGGGCTGATGAATTAGAATTTTGAAAAACAAATTAATAAAATTAAAAAAACAAGCAGACTGGACACGGTGATTGAGTCACGGAACATGTAGTTATATTCGCGTGTATATAAATGCAGTGGCAGACAGCGTTATGTTGTGCTTACAGCATGATTTTTATTAAACAAATTTTAAAATCAAACATAAATTATATATACCCTCAGGGTCACCCCCCCCCCCCCCGAAGGAAAAGGAAAAATTCTGGGTGCGCACCTGCTGCAGTATATCTCTTAGCAAACCTGTTTCCTATTAAGGAAGTCTCGTTTCAGAATCTTGGTCTCCTGTTGGCTATTCTGACAGCAATTCTTGAAACGTTCAGCCCTTTTTAACCTCAGCAGTTTCTGCCACGTCTGTCGAATGTGCCATTCCGAATTATTCTACCATTGGACACTTATATTGTATTATATGCAGCTAATGACGCCACTTGACGCCAGAAGCCAAGAGTTTTTACCTGGTGACAGCTGTAACTGCCAGATACAAATGTCTGTAAGCACATGCTGTATTTTATTTTAAATTCCACACGAACTGAATTATATTAAAGTTACTTTAATTGCTTATTTCACAGAACAAATTAATTTACTGCTTTAATTTGAGGTTTCCCATGTTAATTAGACGTCGCTTCCATGCCTGCCATTTTCTGCCCCACGCCCGTTTGACAGCAACTGCGCATGACACTTGTCACGGTTTGTGACTGAATTGGTTTCGCAGAGGAATAACGATTTCCCTCGTCGTCTCAAGTAATGTACATTCGTAATTCACGATTTTGAATTGTGTCTCTTGTTTAGGTCTTTGCCAGTTTCATACATTTGGCACTGACGAAATTTTGACAATTTTCAGTTACAGGCATGGAACTGCAGTCGTACCTTAAACTCATGACCTGTATATACAGTATTTTATCCGGCAAATCGCACAATCGATCATAAATAATCATTCTCCACATATGTCCCTCCTACATGTTTCGACCTCTACAAGGCTGTCGTGAGGGAGACATATACAAAGGCATAAAATCACAGGAAATTCTGTCAAAGAAGTGCGTGTGTACAGTTAAAATGCAATATTGTACATTAAAATGACAAAAAAATGTTTAAAATGTAAATCAATTAACAAATCTTTTTTGAAATTCTAAAAAATACTTTATCATCCACTGCCAACTAACATCCTATGCCAATTTTTGTCATCTTCATTCGAAGGGATTACCCCTGTATTTTCTGGTTGGAGTTTACGCAGTGCTGAATCACCGAGTACTGAGAATGTAAAACAAAAGGAATTGGACATCTAGGTAAGTAGTTAAAGAGATTTTAAATATCTCTAATTTGATTTAAAGTAGCGCTAAGAAGATACTTAAATGCACACTCCTTTTACTCTGTACATGAATTTCTTATGTGCACCGATAAGCTGTAATAATGACCTCTCAGACGGCACATAAAATGCTTAAAATATTTTTCAATGTACATTTTTGTATGTTTATGACTTATTCCACATCCTGTTGTCTTGTGACAAAATTATGGATCAATGGAATATATGTATGTATGTATGCATATATGAATTATGTATGTATGTACATGTACGTACGTATGTATGTATGTATGTATGTATGTATGTATGTATCTATGTATGATTACCAGAGAAGGTTTATATAACATGTCTGAAAATTAAACTGAGTTATATATATTTATAGAATCCTACAACTTCCTGCTAACTGTTGTGTGCACCCGGTATGTACAGGCCCACTTCACATTAACGACTGACAAGTTTGTATTTATGACTTAAGCCTAAGTAAAGTTTGTACTTGCTTTGCTTTGTGCAGTGTGTGACCAGTGTTCATGTGAGCTATGAAGATGAACGAATGCACACAAGCTCAGTTAAACAAACTGTGCTGTATAACCTGTGCGTTGGTTCCTAAAAGAAACGTACAGTGGTTTGTGTGGAACACTGACTAATTTGCACACAAGACATGATTTGTATCGCTCTCGGTCTGTGTGCAGGATCAACATGTAGAAAACTTATAAAAATGTATATTAGCAATAAGTATTGCCCAGAAAAAAAATTTATAATTTAAACTGACTTATTTGAGGATTTTTAGCCTTACTGTTTGACAAATTAAAGGCAACGTTAAAGACAGATTTACAGACGGTGAACAAATAACACACACACACACACACACACACACACACAAATGCTGCATATACTTACAGGCTGTCAAATCACACAATAATCAGCGCAACAAAACGCACTGCATTGTTTCCAGATATTCTGTCTTGCAGTATCTTGTTGAGCAATCCTGCATGTTTCGATCCCCATTGGGATCATCATCAGGGATTCATATATAAGCTAAATTTCACAACGAACAGCCTGCAGCTTAGCTGATCGATTTTTTGTATCTTTTTTATGTGTATATGGATTGCTAGTTCAGTTTTGTGAAGTGCTACTTTGATACATATATATCCCTGATGATGATCCCATGAGGGGTCGAAACATGTTGGATTGATTAACAAGATACTGTAATACAGAATATCTGAAAACAATAGAGTGCGTTTGGTTGAACTGACTTTTGTGTGCACGGTATGAACAGTACAAAACTGAAAGTTTGGTCGCCTGGCTAAAGTTCATACTAGTGTTTCAGCCGTTTAACACGATAAGCGTTGTAAGAGTTAACACACATTAAACACTCACCTCTGTGTGAAATATCAACAACTTCTCTTCCTGAAGCACATTAACTTAAGCTGGTGGTAACTGATAGCAGTAATTCATGAACAGGTAGACAACTGCTGGCGTTCCGCTCCACAATCACACAGTTTCGCACATCCGCACAAACATTAACCTGAAGCCACTGAAACGAACCAACTCACTTCTTGCACTGCCAGCCGGCACCTTCTGTTTGACTGACCTGTAGCTTGAGCCAAGCTGCGTCTCGGAGGGGAGACTGAAACGCAAGAACAGGCCGCCAACCCACATCAGCCGTCGGACGTACGGTCCATATTCCCATAAAACTAAACGCAAGTTTCGTCCTTATGTCCAAGTCACTGCACCTTCACTCAGCTCACCCGGCCGAAGTCGTTCATACCTGGCGCACATCAGTTAGAAAATGCCAAAGAGTTTATAAAGAGAAAAGATTCCTCTTTCGAAAAGAGAAGCAGAAACTGATGAATATCTGTCAAACGCGTCATGAATATTTGAGAAACAGACGTCATTAGTAGCACTGGTCGCAGTAGCACTTCTCAGTGTATCGAATTATACTGCCAGGACTTTTATTCTAAATATTTGATATGACAATGTTCTAAGTCAATATTAACTTGGGCAACTCCTAGCTCCTAGCCTTGGCATTTGCCCACTTCGACTAAGGATGAATAACACCCTTGAACAGTGTTAAGGCGGGTTTACATTGGTCATCCGGGATGATCATTGTGGATGAATCATCCAAAGTAAACTCAATGGATGAACCAAATTCTGTTCACACTGTTCATCAAGATTGAACATGACAGTTCATTTCAAAATGGCGGCAACTCAACTTATGCGGTTAGGTGTCCTTGTCGTTCGTGATTATTTAATCAACTAAAAAAGAAAAAATTATTGAAAAAGAAAAAAGAAAAAGAAAGTGTTTCCATTTGAAAGCCACAGTTGGTGTTTCAAGTTCAACAGAATAAGCAACCAGACAGCAAACAGTAGAAACACCCGCTGGTCACTGCGGAGGAACACGCACTGACACGTTTCCATAGGTCACTTTTGGTGATTCATCCAAAGTGAACGAAAGTTGGCTGCGGCCAACTTCTTGCATCCTTCATCTTGGATGATCAATTTTGATGAAGAGACTGTTTACACAGTTCACTTTTAGTGATTCATCCACAGTAAACAGCGTACATCCGCCTTTAGTGATATCACCTGTCTGTTGCCCGTGCTGTTTAGCACGCACATGTACAAAAGTAAGGCCTACCGTGTACATAGTGTGAAGGCATATGGGGGGAGCAGAAGTACAGCTCCACTCATTCTTAACCTCGACAGCAGATAAAGGTATGTAGAAAACTTCACGCCCTTGCCGCCTCACCCCTGGCAAAGGACCCAGTACTGATTTTACAGTAGACCGGGTGGACCCCAGAGACGGCCTGGACGTTTCGGAGAACAGGAAGTCTCTTGGCTCTGCCAAAATCCGAAACCGAGGTCTCCCAGCGCGTGGTGTGATTGCTACACGGACCGCGCTCCCCCGGCTCCACGTTCCAGTGTGAGGACCCCCAATTAACTTCAAAATTTCGCTGAGCCCCGTCACGATAATGGTTGTAATATGAGGCGCTGTAAATTCGTAACGTACACGAGGGCAAAGAATCGTCATGAACAGAGTAACTGTTCTAAATGAGTTTACACTTAATTCACCAAAATAAAAATTTTAAGAATATTAGTAAATTTTTTCCATGGTGCAACAGCCCCCAGTGGGCCAGGGTCTACTCATTATCGAGGCTTCACGATCACACTCAGACACACCACACTCGGTAGGACTCCTCTGGACGAGTGATCAGCCCGACGCAGAGACCCCTACCTGACAACACACAACACTCACAAGAGACAGACATATGACCCCGGTCGGATTCGAACCCTCAATCCTAGCAAACGAGCGGCCGAAGACCCACGCCTTAGACCGCGCGGCCACTGGGATCGACAGTTAAAAAATTAGGCTTTTAGAGAAATGTTAGTAGACGACAGGCATATTTCAGTAACATGTGTAAATGAAGATACGTCAGTTGCAGTTGCATGTGGCCTGTCAGCCACTCGCAGCATTGCGGGTGATCCACAGCACACACCGACATCTGTGCTGATAACAGAGTATCCATTACCAAGTAAGGACCGACCACTGTTCTGGCTCCTTTCGACGTAGTGAAACGGATATCTTAACATGGAGGGACTGACAACCCAGGAGGGTCTGTTGTTGTATATCCTGCTATTGTCAACTCGTTTGCAAACCCTGCGACTCCACCTTCCTCTGTCCTGGCGTAAGAACCCGACTGGACGAGGACGGAAAGGTTATGTTCTACCCACTGGGTGAGGCACCTTGTTGCCCTGTGCTTAACATTTAGGATGTATTTCAGATCTCATCTGACACAGCAGAACTAGCCCTCTGCTTCTAGACGTGTGCCTCATGGTACCGAGTCGACCACACGGACTTACGTACGTGGCATGGAGAGCTGGCTCCAGGGTGTCCACATATTGGCGCTCCTCGCACCGTTTCCTACATTCTGGTCGAATGCCAATATTAGAAACAACAGCGCCTAGCGTGCCAGATCCAAGGTTCATTGCGCGACATTCCTGTAGCTGACCGCAGCACAACTGAGTTGAAGATTTGGCAAGTTCTATGAATTTTCATTTCAACTCACACACCAGAAACGCATTCTGTTGCGTGTCTTGCGACAGGTCCATAGCCTCTTCCAAAGCGAGTTCCCCACAGAGTGCGATCTAGTGCTTCCTCTTTCAATTTACAGTACCCTCTCTTTTCCTTAACCCCTTAAAAACAAAGCTTGTCTGTTTTATATAAGGACTCAGTGCGTACCGCGCTGTAAACACTCTCCACTTCGGTTATAAAAACCAGTCTCTTAATGTTTTATAAGGCAAAAGTTGCTGTTTGCTCTGAGATCCGTACAAATCACATAAACGCAATGTGGGCACCACGTAGAATTTTTTAATGTTAAACCTGGTGGTATGTAAAGTTACCGCTAGGCTTTAAAAGGTTAAACTCACCACAAATATCTGTCCTCTAATTGTTACTGTTATTTTCTAGACACGAATATCAGAACTACTTCCTATTTCTGTGTCCTCAATAGGAATGCTTCGTTTCCTGCTGCCAGTTTATCACACATACCGTTCCCCCTTGTGACAGCAAGACCATAAACAATGCGCACCCCTCTTTATCACCCCCGGATGTAGATGTGACGTCAGCAAGGTGAACGGACCTCGCGCGATAACTGAAAAGAGGTCAAGAGTGTGGAATTCCTTTCCTCCAGGGAGATCGTGTTTCTGAGGCTCATAACGGAACCGTGTGACGCGTCACACAGCACCCAGTGTGGGGGGGGGGGGGGCCAGTACGGTGTGGGTAGCAGGGCGCTGCATTACACCGCCAACTCACCTTAATTCATATACAGCCACATAAACCAGCTACGTACAACACAGCTGTCAGTCATAACCACATTTTATTTAATACGCCTGCAACATGTTTCGGCCTCATTAGGCCACCATCAAGAAGCTTTGTAAATATAACAGCGGGCGGTACTTTGGGTTCACGCAGACAAAAATGTACAAATAAATACATTAATTAATTTAATTTACTAAACGCTACAACCAGTAAACCTCTACATGTCTATCAGTACACGTTAAACGCTCGCTGGATGGTCCGGGGTTCGAATCTCGTCAAGGGCAAGAGATTGCTGTCTTCTCCACAACGTCCAGGCCAGCTCTGGGATCCTCCCAGCCTCCTACTCAATAGGCACCGGTGCTCTTACCCTGGAGATAAAGCGGCCGGGGCGTGAAACTGACCACTTACCTCCACGTAGCGCTAAGCTTAAGAATGGATGGAGCTATGTCTCTACTCCGCTATACGCCTTCAAGGCGTGCACAGGGACAACTTTAACTTTTACACGGTAATATATGGCAGGGTTCAGGCCTGCACTGACTTTCTGCAGAGGATCGTACTGTCCTCAGGTGGCAGCAGGCGCCCTCCCAGTTACTTCAATGCTGACTGTGTCCCTTCCTACCTGCGTAATTTATACGCCATTCAGTTCGAGAATGACTGCGAGTGATGACTTCAGCGGTCATGACCTGTTTCAGTGCACTCTCCCAGAGGTAGCTTGCAGGCCTACAACTGAATCAGGAATGCAGGCTAGTCAACGTTCGGATTTTTAATCGCCAGTTTCCGGATGTTTCAAAAGTGGAATTGACATTTCGTATCGTACTTAAAGCACAAAACTTTATTTAGATAATCGCAGAACAAGATATCGCTTTGGATAAGTGGGTGTACGTAGGAAGATAATATTAAAATGGATCTTACAGAAATATGGGAGTCTACTGATTAGATTAGTCTGGCTGTTCCTATATCTTCGACCTACAAGAAAAAGATCACCTGCCATTTTGAGTGTCATCAGACATTACTTTAAACTGAATTTTAAACTGCTGTGCAACTAGCATCGTCGTGACTAGTATTCTGAAAACGTGCACAGTTGCTAAGCTGGTCAACAAAGATCCTTTTTTTAACTCTAAAATTCATTTAATGTGTTCCATGTCCGTGCACTATATTATACAAAAACACCACTCACCAACAAATGCACAAAGAGAGTTTTATCATCAATTGTAACACACTCCTACATGTTTCGACCCTGCTGGGTCATCTTCAGGGAGAACTTTTTTGTTGCCCTTACACTAAGGTTGCACTTTACAGTGGAGTGAGAATGTGCTGTTGACTGTGTACTGCGTTGTTTTTGGAGGCGTGAAATCTCTGCAGTCCGGACCGCAAGACAGTTCACACCTCCAGTATACAGACAACAGCACATTCTCACTCAACTGTAAAGTGCAACCTTAGTGTAACGATAACAAAAAAGTTCTCCCTGAAGATGACCCAGCAGGGTCGAAACATGTAGGAGTGTGTTATGATTGATGGTAAACTCTCTTTGTGCATTTGTTGGTGATTAGTGTTTTTGTCTAAAATTCATGAACGTGTTCACAAACTCGCCACTGCACCTCATCCTCACCACTTTGAATCTGGCCCACATCCTTTTCCCGTTTCTCTGGGGTACATTTCAATGTTCTTCCTTCAGTGCCACTGTCGTACAAGCTATCTTTATTTTAGCATTCTTTACCAAACTTGCACAACCATTTCACACAATCCCACGCATGCTACAAGTTCCGCCCTTCTGATTTCCTGTGCAGCGCCTCACTGCACAATTTGATTGTTCACAAAGTCATTACTTTTCTACCTAACGTTTCATTCAGTAATCGACCATGCAAATTCACTTTCCTTTAAAATACTTTACAGTCGCAGACATCTCACCTGAACACACGAACACTTGTCATTACGCATAACACCAACCGCTCAAGTTACAGCCTCAGGTCTACGTATCACCTGCTGTAGGATCGACAACACAGGCAATGTGCGTATAACGTAACACTGTGGGGCGTTAGCGTAACCGTTGTTGCCGTGGAAACGCAATAAGTGTTACATATTTTGAGTGTCTGTCCGTAGCCTTAGTCATCCAGCACGCAAAGCGCATGCGCCGTATTATATTGTCATCTGTGGCCTGTCTGGCTGTACCATATTCTTCCACGTTACCTCATAAACGCTATGATTTTAGGAAAAAAAGTTTTTGAACATAAAACGTGTGTTTTGCTTACCTCTGCAAGTTTTCTTTTTCTGAAACATTTCTCATTCTAACAATAATTGTGGGAGATATTATCATAAATGTAAACAGGTCTTCATGTAACTTACCCGTTATTCTTGTCAGATTTTAGTGGAACTTAAATTTTCTCGACAGATTTTAGAATAATCCCCAAACTTCAAATTTCATGAAAATCCGTCCAGTGTGTGCCGAGTTGTTCCACGCGGACAGACAGACACGACGATGCTACTTGCCCCTTTTCTCAATGTCGCAGACGCGCCTAAAAACGCTGCATTTTGTAAGAGGCTGCACACACGTTTTTCGTATGAGTGTTCCAGCAAAAGCCGGTATAACCCAGTCCCTGCAGCAAACAGGCTACAGGCTGCACACACGTTTTTCGTATGATTGTTCCAGCAAAAGCCGGTATAACCCAGTCCCTGCAGCGAACAGGCTACAGGCTGCACGATATAAGGTTCGATCCCCTGCAGGACACGTCTCTCCTCTGTTTGTTCTCCAAGTACGTCCAGACCACCCCGGTGCCCATCCCGTGTTATGTTCAATCGGTACGCTTGCTTGTCGCCGAGGATACATCGGCCGGGGCGTGAATTAGACCACTGACCACCATCTAGTGCCAAGGTTAAGAATGAGTGGAGCTATGCATCTGTTCCCCCTATATGCCTTAATAACTTGGACAGGCATAGCTTTACCTTTGCTTTCCTTGTACCCCAAGACATAAACCATTTCTCTAACTAGTATTAACTGGTTTTCTTTGCAGTGCAGACACAGTGTGTTTTCTGTGAGGTAGCAACTGAAATTTTATGCATGATTTAGAAGTACATTAATTGTCAGATGGCTAAACAAACTTACAGCCAAGACAGCAATGCATCCTCCAAGCAGTTCAGGCAATGCTGGCTACCATTCGGCGCAAAAGCTTTTGTCTTGCAGTTTGCTATCGAAAATATGGAGATTAAGAGACACAGAATTTTAATTTTGCTGTTTTGTATGGGTGTGAAACTTGGTCTCTCACACTGAGGGAGGAACAAAGACTGAGGGTGTTCGAGAATAGGGTGCTGAAGAGGATATTTGGGCCTAAGAGTGACGAGGCGACAGGGGATTGGAGAAGACTACATAACGAGGAACTTAATGACCTGTGCTCATCACCAAATATTATTCGAATGATCAAATCAAGATGAATGAGACTGGCGAGGCATGTAGCACGAATGGATGATAGGACAGGCGCATACAAGGTTTTGGCCGGGAAATCTGAGGGAAAAAGACCACTTGGAAGACCTAGGCGTAGATGGGATAATATTAAAATGGATCTTCAAGAGGTGGGATGGGGAGGCATGGACTGCATTACTCTGGCTTAGGATAGGGACAGGTGGCGGGGTCTTGTGAATGCGGCAACGGTCCCTCTAACATCCTTCACAGCTGCGCGGACCAGCAACTGCTCTGAGCAGAAAATTTTTGCACGACCTGACGACTGCGCGGCACTTTGAACGTTTCTTTTTTGTAATATGCATAGTATGATCATTTACAATGAAATTTGAAAAATTCCAGCTGCGCGGCAGCATTTCAGTTACTGCGCGGCCGCGCAACCGCGCAGCTTAGAGGAGGGAACATTGGAATGGGATAACAAACCTTCGGGTTCCATAAAACGCGGGGAATTTCTTGACTGGCTGAGGAACTGTTAGCTTCTCAGGAAGGACTCTGCTCCATGGAGTTAGGTAGATATCCTCGCAGCAGTAACGTCATGTCGAGTCACCACTGCGGACACCGGCAGGTCACATTTCCCAGCAGTTACATCAACGCAACCCCACAATTTGCACATGTGACTTGCAGACAGGTGGCAGATGGCGCGGCACGCCGTATAACAATACGAGTATTTAGTCGCACTGTTCCGTTCGTACTAGCTGTAATCTTTCACTTTCCACACGCAGTCTGAAACTGGATGTTGGACGGAAATTATTTACAATATACGGCAGGGGCGCACCCAAGCGGGAGGGCTGCCAGGCTGCAGCCCCCTGCCCAAACGCCCCAAAACCGAAATTTAAAAAACACCGATTTTGTAGATATTGTGATATCAAAAGTTTTATATGATTTCCCCTTCAGATGCAATCAGCCACTGAAATCGGCTGATGATTGGGTACATTAGAATTTTGGAAAATAAATCATAAAATTAAAAAAAAACAAGAAGACAGGACACTGTGACCGAGTCACGGAACATGTAGTTATATTCGTGTGTATATAAATGCAGTTGCAGACAGCGTTATGTTGTGCTTACAGCATGATCTCATACCATAATTTTTAAAATCGGACAAATTACATATAGCCTCAGGGTCAGCCACCCCCCCCCCCCCCCGCCCGAAGGAAAATTCTGGGTGCGCCGCTGATATATGTCCTGCTGGGTGCTAACACCTGTCTTGGGTTTATCTGCCAGAATAATCCCAGAGTTCAGTTTGATTCCGGTTCCGGCAGCTTTACTCGCACGGGGGAAATAAGGTAAAGGTGTTACATATCGTACTAAAACCAACAACTACACGTAAGCGTATGTAACTGTATTCTACACACCGAATACCTGCTACATATTTCGGCCACTCATGAGGCCATCTTCAGGGAGGTGCATTACAAAGGAGACATACATCGGAATGTTACAGAAGCTAATGGAACCAGCACACAGATATAAAATATTAAATTTTTAAAAATAATGTATGGTTTAAAATATATTAAATATTAAAGTACAGATAAATATTTATGAACTGTGCATTGGTTCCATTCCGTAACATTTCGATGTATGTATTCTTTGCAATGCACCTCCCTGAAGATGGCCGAAACATGTAGCGGGTATACAGTGTGTATAGTGCACTGGAATACACTTACGTGCGTTTGTTGGTTCTGATATCATATCTAGCCGCTCGATGCACGGTCACGGATAATACAAAAACCTTACGGTGTCCCTGTCCCTGCGTACGACTCGCAGGCATGTAGAAGGGAGTGCACGTATATCCGTAGGCCGGCTTCACGCTCCGTCCACTTCAAACCCGGGGAAACAACCCCAACTACCCACTGGAGGTAGGGCGGGCCTCAGAAACAGCCTGGACGTTTCGGAGACACTCTTAGCCCTACCGCGAACTCAACATCGGATCGTGCAACTCATAGACTAGTCACTATAATGACTGAGCTACCCCAGTTCCCTCTTTCTGTAAGAAATATCAGATGTCAGAAACTGTACTTCTTTCCCCACACTGCCGACGTTTCTGCAACACCACAATAATGTTATGCAAAACACAAAAATGCACTCTGTACGCAGAAGACAGAATTTATTTTAAAGCTGCTGGTACGCATAACAACAAGTGGGCTTCAAACAGATGATGATGATGATAAAGTTTTTAAATTAATTTTTCCTCGTATTTCTTCCTTCAACTGCCCAAACTGCTGCTGAACATTACGGGCTTGTGCCATTAATTCTGAATACACACAAAATCCATATTACTTCCATCTGTGATGTGTGCTCCAGTCGGTAGATATTTATGCAAGGTCTTTCTTGGTTCGTTTTTACTTGCGTTCAAAGAATGTTGCGTGACAGCTGGCAAGCTATGTCGTTTGCCTTGGCAGCTCTGTCGTAATGGCTGTGCGAATTTATGTGAATGCACACCGCTAAAGGAACGTTCCGATAACAGCATCAGTCCGTAGCAAACAGGCGTCAGTATGGATCAGACAGCCGTCAGCACCACACGCACTGTGCTGGAATCTTAACAAACTGTATCCTTCCCTGGTAATATTCTGTTTATGTTTTGCCACGTTGTACCCTCGTTTTCTGTTACCAAAGTTAACCATTCGGTTTCGTCAGTTGGTTGGTTAGGATGTTCTAACGAAGTTAAATAGAACTGGTTTAACGAGACAGAGGGTTTGCACATAATACACGTATTTAATGGCGACGGGGCTACCACAGTGACAACTCGGGGTCAATCGGTTGGTGGCCCCGAGCAAAGAAGAACGAACTGAGCTCAATAAATGTTTTAGCAGTTGACTGGTTATTCGAAGGATCACAGATGTGTACTCCGACTTTTTACCATCGTCACTGATTGTACAAACACGGCGTTTCAACTCCAGACTGCTTTCGTCTGCAGGTGCAGTATAGTCTTGAGAATAAGCAACAAACTAAAATAACCAGAAACCTACCAATTCGTATGTGAGAGACAAAACAATCCAAAGCTTTAAATATAAAAATACTGTATACAAAACTCAAGCTACAAACTGTAATAAAATGAAATGAATTATCCCGTATTAAAAACTAAAATCACACGACCTGAACAAGCAATAAAATAAAATTTTTCCAATAAATTAAAATGTGAGGTAATAACAACCCAATCAACACCCTCTGTTGGTGAAACCATGCACTAGGCCCGAACATCCTAGTAAACCATAACTGAGTAGCAAATCATTTTTGCGACTCTTTCCCTGTTAGTGGAAACCAAACAGGATACACGACCAAACTGAGCCGACTGGCAGTGTTATCAGCACAAAGCATATGCGCTGCCTCTAAATATTTCCTGTATATGGTGTTAGACTCAGACTGTACTATGGCCGTATTAATCCAATCAATCCTATGTCCTTCTTCTGATTGGCTATTATTTATTATTCACTGATTAAACCATTTTAATTCTGTCCAATAAGTAGGTATCAACAGAGGCGTGACTTGGGGGGGTGCAAATGCCCCTAAAATACTTTTCCTACCTAAGAATATTTTTTTGGGCTACTGAATTGAAGAAAGGCAAATAAGAAACAGCAATATTTTGTAGATAATTATGTGGGGGTGTAACGGCAGAGAAAAATTAAAAAATATGCGTCTTAGGGGATGAATGGTCATATTTGGGGCCCCCCCCCCCCCCGCGCGTGGTATTACCCCGGTTACGCCTGTGGGTCTGCAAACAGCTGTACAGCCCGAGTTTCTTGTCGCTCCACTACGCAGGGCAGCCAGCCACACACTTCATATAACGGTACACGGCATTCACCTCGGTTCAACACATTCCGACCGCCCTTCGGCGCCATCTGAACACATTCCATCAGCGCTTCGCCTCACCCAGCGGTAGCAGCAACCATAACTCGCCTGCCTCTGCACATCGTACGAGTTCCGCTGAATGACTGCCTTCAAACGACCAACTGAACAGCAGCCCAAAGGGGCACTGAATGCTGTCCCTCAGTCGACTTGGCGCATTACATACTTGTGTCTGCATTCTAAAAGCAAAAGAATTAAACCTGAGTTCACTAACTAACTAACTAACTAACTAACTAACTAACTAACTAACTCCATGGAGCAGAGGCCTTCTTGAGAAGCTAACAGTTTCTCAGCTAGTCAAGAAATTCCCCGCATTTTATGGAACCCGGAGGTTCATTACCGCATTCACAACAGCCCGCCACCTGTTAATATCCTGAGCCAGCTCAATACAGTCCATGCCCCCACCCCACTTCTTGAAGATCCATTTTAATATTATCCTCCCATCTAAGCCTGGGTCTCCCAAGTGGTCGCCTTCCCTCAGGTCTCCCCACCAAAATCCTGTATGCACCTCTCTTTTCCCCCATACGTGCTACATGCCCCGCCCATCCCATTCTTCTCGATTTGATTACCCGAATAATATTTGGTGATGAGTACAGGTCATTAAGTTCCTCGTTATGTAGTCTTCTCCACTCCCCTGTCGCCTCGTCCCTCTAACTTGCGGTCACAGCCTGTGTAAAAGTAGCTACATAGCTAACTACATGCACCAGAGGCTTGTTCGACAAACCAGTACAAGGCAAATTTGTCCATGTATACCCAAAGAAGGCATATGGCGGGGGGAATGCGGGTGGTGGTAGGTGTTGCGCCAGGTAAGTGGTCGAATTCACGCCCCGGTCATATTACACCCAGGAAAGAACGCCCGGTACCCTTGAATAAGATGCCTGGTGGGCCCAACAGCTGGTCTGGACATTTCGGAAAAGAGAAGAACCTTTACCCCCTGCAGTGATTCTAACCACTGGTTGGTACAGTAACCACTTGGCTTTAAAAGTTTAATAGGAGACTCACTTCCATTCTTAAGCAATCTGCTTGACCCTCACACATAAAGAGTTGTATCATGTCCCCCACAGGTTCAAGCAACTTTTTGCACCAGTCAGTGTTTGTGACACTGACACTCAAATCACGGTCGTTGACGTTCAAAATTTAAACTGTAAACATCCCTGGCACCGAACACACACTCGCGTACCAAGGCAAGGTCTGCTTATGTCTGAGCGCATCTTCTCTGAATCATGCAGCTATTTACTTTAGCGGCCTTTGACACTAACCTCATTCGTGTCCGACTTCTCCACAGTTAATGGTAACTCCCTCTACTGCGCCCCCCCCCCCCCAAGATGTTATAGAACATCCTGCGTAGGTAATCAAAAAGGGGCATGCACACATCTGTATATTTACGCCTGGAAATGAGTGACATCACTTTAAGTACTGCATTCGTTGCTCTTATCCTCATTGCGATAATTCGACGGAATTTTGTAGACTAAATGTGCTTAGTTTATCCCTTTAAAGACGAAGCGTGTCTATTTTATATAGACTCAGTGCGTACCGCGCTGTAAACACTCTCCACTTCGGTTATAAAAACCAATCTCTTAATGTTTTATAAGGCAAAAGTTGCTGTTTGTTCTGAGATCCGTACAAAACACATAAACGCAATGTGGGCACCACGTAGAATTTTTTAATGTTAAACCTGGTGGTATGTAAAGTTACCGCTAGGCTTTAAACGGCTAAAATGTCCTCACGCGCGAACTTTGATTTTGACGTCCTATGAGACATGAGCCGGGATAGCTCAGTCAGTGTAGTGACTAAGCAACGAACTGGACGGTCCGGAGTCAGAACTTCAAATCTCACGAACACCCAGTACGTTACTGTGCACGAATGACCGAAGACGATCAGCTGTGGCGTCACACCATGAAGAAGACCCCATTTGGAATCTCGTACGGAAGACGTAAATGGTGGAATGAACAGCACCCCCTCCCCCCCCCCGGGCGCACAACACCACAAACCTACCGCGCAATTTCATGCAACCATAATGCCCAAAATGCCGTGACCTCTCGTCACAAACACCAGGTACTGTGACTCAAAATTTCTTGTGCATTTCAGCATTCCCTCAAAACAAATATCGTGGACATAAATTATTACAAACCACTTTATTCATACTGAATCGTTCAGACGAATGCTGCTACATGTTTCGAACCCACAGGGTTCATCCTCAGGCAGTCAATCACTACTAATCACACGCACTGCCACAATATGGTAACAAAAGTTGGTCACACCTTAAAATACATCTGCTGTATTGGTAAAATGTCACTAAAACGTCATTAAGACTTCTCTTTGTGAGACGACGAATAAAACTTGGTTAAAAACATGCGTTGTGCGTCGGTATGTGGGGCAGTTTTTGGAGTGCACTGTGCTACTGTCAACGGCAAGGTGTGTTACGGCTGGTCGGTAGACACGCACACGCGTCTACCGACCAGCCGTAACACAAGACAATGCACAGTGTGAATATAAGTTTTCATATATCGTGATTGCTTTTTTTAAATAGCCCATGGTCGCCCTTTCCAAATCCCCACCAACTCAGCACTGACAATTATGTTCTACACCAGCTGACGCTTTGTAAATCTGACGTTTAAAGAATGTCAATAACCCGTTACATACTAAGTGAGACTAACACTGTGTCTAGTGCACTGCTTTCTGCAAGCTTCCCAGGCTTCGCCTGTTTTTCCTTTTGGTAACAGCTAACATGTGGATGACGACGAATGTGGAGCACTGGTGAAACGACACTGACAGGTAAAGGTAAAATTAATCCTGTAACAGGCCATGAATGCCCAGACGGGGAGGTATAGCGTTAGTCTTTAACCTCGGCGCAAGATGGGGGTGGCTGGTCAAGGCCACGCCTCAGCCCCTTTACCTCCAGGAAAGAGACCCCGTATCCATTGTACAGGAAGCTGGGTGTGCCCCAGGGCCGGTCTGGACGGGTGCAAAAAATCTCGCCCCAGCACGATTCGATTCCCGGACCGCCCAGCCCGTAGCCAGTCGCTATACGGACTGAGCTATGCCAGCTCACGATACTGGCAGGGGCAGACCGAAATACTATGAGAGGAACCTACCCCAGTGCCACTTTGTTCTTCAAAAGTCTCACGTGGCCTGGTGTGGGATCGAACACGTGCCTCTGCTGTGAATGGTTCGCAACTGCCTGAGCCATGGCGCATGGTCTCTATAAAGGATAGGAGTAACCCCAACTAGTATAAAGATACAGCTCGTACCGCGCAGTAAACATTTCGTCTCGGTTATGAAAACCAACTTGTCCATTCTGTGCAAGGAGATAACCTCACTTTTTTGCTCGACTCAAACGAAAGAAATGCGACTAAGTACAGTACAACCCGGTTACGACGTTAATTTATACGACGCCTCGTATACAGCGTCAGCTGTTCTATGGTATCAGTTAATTCGTCACTGTTGACCTTAACATTATACCTCTCGGTTATAACAACACAAAATATTCTCCCTTTCGTGACGTTATAACATGGTTCGACTGTAGATTCTGTGAGAAGAACGCGACACCTCGCCTTACCCACACCAACAATTGTGCTTCAAGGAACTGAATAAACCTAGAATTCGGGGCACTAAAATTTCCCATATGCGAGGTCCAAAATACTGCAAGTATTTTTCTATCTCATGCTTCCAAATTTCTGAAACAGTGCTTTTGACGACTCCCAGGCTTCGCCCATTTGTCCTGGTAAAGTTACCGTGCAGATCAGGGTGAGTATGGAGCATTGGTGGAATGATACTGACAGGGGAAACTGGAGTACTGGGAGAAAAACATTATACAGCGTCGGTGGTAGATGGATGAATGAGTATGGAGCATTGGTGGAACGATACTGACAGGGGAAACTGAAGTACTGGGAGAAAAACATTATACAGCGTCGGTGGTAGATGGATGAATGAGTATGGAGCATTGATGGAATGATACTGACAGGGGAAACTGGAGTACTTGGAGAAAACATTATACAGCGTCGGTGGTAGATGAATGAATGAGTATGGAGCATTGGTGGAATGATACTGACAGGGGAAACTGAAGTACTTGGTGCCACTTGATTCATAACACATCTCACGTGGACTGGCCCGGGATCGAAGCCGGGCCTCTGCGGTGAGATTCCGGCGCCTAACCTCCTCAGCCGAAGACGGTACAGAGTCCGCCGGTCCTCGAAACATGGACGGCGACAGTAACGAAAGCAGGTCATTCCAGCAGCAGACAGTGGTTAATCCGTCCATCTGTAGGCGAGTGGCATGCAAGAAGCTGCTCGTCCCATCTTGTGCGCGAGTACCTGGACCCCTTCCCTCTTACACCGCGTTGACCTTCGAGAAGCGCCACATTCCACCCCACACCTCAGCACGCAAACACGGCACAACGAAAGATATTCCAGTACTGTGTCATGAAGGGGAACACCTTGACCGATATGACGTCACCCTGGGGTAGGGGAAACGCCGTTCACCTCACTGCCGTCAGAAGTCCTCACACAAACTGGGAATATGAACACAGAAATCCGCTCCCAAATTTGAAACATTCATCAGTTACAAACCAATAAATGTCCATTACAGCAGTCAATTTGTCACGGATAACTCTATGGAGCAGAGGCCTTCCTGAGAAGCTAATAGGCCCTCAGTTAGTCAAGAAATTCCCCGCTTTTATGGAACCCGGAGGTTCATTACCACATTCACAACAACACGCCACCTGTCCCTATCCTGAGCCAGATCAATCCAGTCCATATTTCCCCATCCCACTGCTTGAAGATCCATTTTAATATTATCCTCTCATCTATACCTACATCTTACAAGTGGTCTTTTTTCATCACGTCTCCCCACCAAAACCCTGTATGCACCTCCCCTGTCTCCCACACACGTCACATGCCTTGCCAGTGTGTCACTCTTCTTGATTTAAACCCAAATAATATTTGGTGAGTACAGCCAATGAAGCTCCCCGTTATGTGGCCTTCTCCACTCCCCTGACTGCCACCCATAACTTCTGAACTTACTGTTACCGCAATGTGTTCAGACTACTGACGGTCTCCATCAGGAAGATTCATACTGGGACACCGCAACCAATGTCACATATTGTACAGTCCTCTCGCCCTTAGAATTAGCAGCATGCTGCCTATCATCTCAGTTTTGATCCTGTTGTAAAAAACATACTTTGTAACAGCTCTTGCATCACACGTAATTACAAGACTTTCAGGTTTATTCCTACTGTCACATACATTTGGTATGTGATGTTAAAAGATCAAAATTTGCTTACTTTAAGATACAGGTGAATGTGAATGCTTTTCTAATTTATCCCGTGCACTCAACATGACATCGCTGAAGATGAAATACTTGGAGTAAAACAAAATCGGATGTTATCAGCGACAAATTGTGTACTGCGATACACATGTACTGAATGCATGGTGTTTGATGTTCAATGTAGGATGTGTCAGTATACTTTATGTTACCAAATTTGACTGGGACCTGTCCAAATTAATGGTGAGAGGCGTTCCTCAAAAGTTCACAACTCTTAATTTGACGGTCAAGAGACTTCTGTCCTTTAACCCTTCACTGACACTGGGGTTTAAACTCCAAAGAACTGCCCAATATGGAGCGGCTTCTAAGTTTACCTTACCCTCAAAATGCACTAAAGACCTACAATACACGGAGACTGGAAACATATCAAGAATTAAAGGTCCGTGCGGTGCACCGAGACCGGTACTGAAGGGTTAGGATACCAAATTTCATGGGCATGTCCAAGACAGTCACAGCTGCAACCTAACTTGAGCTAGTTCCATTCACCTTTCAACTTCAGACCGCATTACTCAATCAATTGCAATATCATTCTCCATCAACGAGTCCCCCATGTGAACTGAGATGGAACGTACAGCACGTGAAAAGTGGAGTTAACGTTTTTGTTAAAAAAAATCCACTGGCCGTGCAGAGGGCTGGGATCAATCCCAGGTCAGTGCATGAGATTTGTGGTGGAGAAAGTGGCACTCGGACAGCTTTTTCTGCGAGTAGTTTGGTTTTCCCGTCAGTATCATTGTACCAAGTTCAGGAGGGTGAGGCTCCCATAACTTCCAGACAGTCGACACATGAAGGTGGTAAGGTTGTCAGCCCTACATACCAGCTGCCTTTACCCCATATGAAATATTCCCTTGAAGTACAGCAAACCACTGTAAAACTGAACAGTAAACCACTGCAAAGTCTTAACACTGGTGGTGTGCATCCCAATTTAACTTTGTTCCAAGCTATTCCTCAGTCATTATGTGCCACCAGTTTCTAAAACCATGCACACAAATATACATGTAAATGCGTGACTGTAAATACAGTACATATTTATGTGTACGATCACAAAATCTATTTTGACTAGTTAGAACTTGCACCTGTGAGCCAGGTTTTTGGATTACCTTACATTCATTTAGTTAAACTTGTCTGACATTGTTTGCTGCTTGCCACTTCCACCAGCCCGCAGTACAACAGTACAGATACTGCACACACAGTGAGTCTTGCCAGTTTGCAATCCAGTGATGGAAGTAACGATCACAATACGCACAACTGTTATTTTGGACCCAGCATTTTCAGAACTGGAACTAATGTGTTAAAAAAAAGTCAGGATTACGGACAATGTCCAAAATAATTATTTTAACACATGACTGTGAGAAACAGATTTGGCTGAATCATTATAATTTGTAAGGAGACATACCACAGACGAAACTTGAAAAAATTAAATGTGAACGTTCCTTTCCTGGAACTTTCACTTCACGATCTCACATGGACAGCTACTGAAGTGTTTGCAACATAAAACAGCCCCTTCCAGCACATACACAATTCATGTATCTAATTTCAAATTTGAGATTCCTTTGACAACTCACAGCACACAAATACCTGGTAACAAATTTTTAGTTTTACATCACACTAATAACACTCAAGAACTGTGTAACAAATTATTAAGTGGGCTATAATAAAAATGTTCCTACATGGGAAAAAACGAACAGCTGTTACAAATACTCGCAGATGTACACTTCACACATCAAAGTCCACCACTTGAAGATGCCTGCAGTAGATAAAGACTCTAACCTCCCAAAATGTTCTTGTGCTACGTAACATGCACGACTTTAGCCAATGCACGACATTACATCCTTGCAAAGTGGAGAGTGACGATTCCTATGATGATGCATCATAACGAATGACTTTTACATCACAGAATTACGGATGCTGCTTACAGTATGAGAGGATATGTAACTTCAGAACACTCTTCCGAATGAATGCCTTACTGCACATGTCGCAGTGATACGGATGTTTTCCTGCATGTAAACGTCTGTGCACCTTTAGAGCACTTGCAGCCGTGAATGTTTTACTACAGACATCACAAGTGTATGTGCGTTCCCCAGTATGTATACGAAGATGTTTCTTCAGATTACTTGCACAAGTAAATGTTTTACTACAGACATCACAAGTGTCTGTGCGTTCCCCAGTATGTACACGAAGATGTTTCTTCAGATTACTTGTGCAAGTGAATGTCTTATTACACACACCACAGCAATATGGACGTTCCCCAGTATGTACACGCTGATGTATCTTCAGATGGTCACTGTTATTGAATGTTTTATTACACACACCACAGCAATACGGACGTTCTCCAGTATGTAAACGCTGATGTACACTCAAAGCACTTGAATGATTGAACGTTTTACCACACACATCACAGGAATATGGACGTTCCCCAGTATGTACACGCTGATGTGTGCTCAAAACACTTTTTTGATTGAATGTCTTACCACACACATCACAGCAATATGGACGTTCCCCAGTATGCACACGCTGATGTACCCTCAGATACTTTCTGAACATGAATGTTTTATTACACCCACCACAGGAATACGGATGTTCCCCAGTATGTATACGTTGATGTAACCTCATAGCTTTTCCATGACTGAATGTTTTACCACACGCATCACAGGAATATGAACGTTCTCCAGTATGTACACGTTTATGAAGGCTCAAAGAACTTGTGTGATTGAATGTTTTACCACACATATCACAGGAATATGGATATTCTCCAGTATGTACACGTTTATGTTCGCTAAAAGCACTTGTTCGACTGAATGTTTTTCCACACGCATCACAGGAATATGGACGTTCTCCAGTATGTACACGCTGATGTACCTTCAGATGTTCCATTCTCTTGTATGTTTTTTTACACACACCACAGCAATATGGACGCTCCCGAGTATGTACATTATGGTGCTGTTGCACAGTATCATGGTGCCTAGATGTTCCACTTAAAGTTCCCTGTTAAAAAGAAAATGGGAGTGATTTTAATATTTTAAAAAGAGGCAGGAAACATTATGAAAAATGAGATATAAATCAGTTACACAAGTATTACATCTCAAGACTTGTCTTCTTTATTGAATTCCATTAAGCACCAGAAACGCAGTGTATTATAGTGTGCTAACAACACATGAATCATATGCCCCACTTGCTGTCACTAGACCGTACTTCAGAGTGATGCGTGATTAAGACACTTTGCAGCTTTTCTTTGAGGATTTCAACTAAGTCTCCCCTGAAATGTAGCTACCACCATATACAGCCAGTAACAGCCAGATCCTCTAAAGGGCATGAAGCATGTGCATGCTGTTGGCTATCAAGACATGTTCCATTTCACTGTGTCATTCCACCAGAAGAATGCGAAATGCATTTACAAATTCTGTGATGTGGGAACTCTGTAATTTCACAATTAGATTTTTAAGCTTTAATGGCTGAACAGGAAAACAAAGTCCTGGTAATTTAAATGCCCTCCATGAGTGAAAGGGAAAACAGTCTCCTGCAATGCCATGACATTTTTAAAATTATCTGCATTTATAAATATGGGAATCTTTTCCAGTATATCTGTCTAAAAGGCTTCTACAAGCCTGAAAGTTCATCTGAAAATTAATTCTAGTTAAAATTTCCAATCCCTAGAGGTAATGTTACTCATTAACAACCTTACGATTTTTGCAGGACTTACAATTATTTATAGATGTCTCCAAGTAGCGATTCTTATTTTCATTTTCCTCAAAATGGCAAAATTAAACAAATACACACGTAAAGGCCCTACTGATAAGTCTCTGTTCTTTCATCAAGCCTTCTGTAAAATCCACAACCCCTTCATCCTTGTTACTGCATCACAATAGTGCTACTGAACAATATCAGTGCAGTAATAACAATGGCAATATTTACTTATGTGTCATATACCTCACACCATGGAGTAGCACACAACCACATGTTGCATTCTGGACACTTGAATTTTGTTTTTGTTGCTTTCTTTATAGCAGAACACGCATGACATACACCCCTCTTCCCTTCCACAGGCAGTGTTTGTTGTGTCTTGTGTTAAGCCTGTTTAGTTGGCTTGTGATGGGGCCTGTCACTTCTTGCCTTGTGGTCTGAGCGCAAGGCACCATCCCCACATCTTGTTCTAGGCTCCTCACCAACAGAAGTCTGAATAGTTTGAGGGGTAAATCTGAACCACTAGAGGCAAGAATGGTAACACTGTTGACAATTCCAGGAAATTCGTCACGTGGTCAGATTTGTCCATTTACCCCATGTCTATTATGGTCTTGTAGTAAGGCAGGTTTTGGAGGTTATCCATTCTCACAATAAAAATCAACCTCTGCTGGTACACAAAGCATATTTGTCAGTATGTTTACATTTCATTTGTCTTTCCACATCATGGCTGTCAAGTCATAGCTCACCTTAGTCCGCATATAACCCCACTTGTTTCATTTTCTGTCAAACACACTTAGTTACTGCTCCTATATTTGGCCTAACTGTCCCTAAGCGGTTCACTGTCTCACTATGTATATCATCAAATAACCCTGCCAATAAGATATACACGTTCGATGCGTCCCACATTTTCAGTCTGGTTACAGTTTTATAAGCATCTGTCAATGAGGGAGTTACATGTTTCATATCTCTGCCTGAACAAACAGCCATGCTGCATGGTACATGGCACTATATCTCTTAGAATCTCACAGCCTGTAATTCCTATGCCAAACCTTTGTGTTTCTTTGAAACATATTATCTCAAAATGACTCTATCTTTGCAAAGCACAACAACTTCACACACTAAGTGTTCAGATGGCCTCTAATATTTAGTTTATGAATCACTGAACTTGTATTCTACACACTCTGTGGTATTTTTCATGTCCTGTTGGGTTCACTTATGTTCTCACTGAAGCGAGTAAGTCTGACAGCATGAAAGAATCCGCCTTGTCACAGCATTTCTATTGTTTCACAGTGCTTCAGACGAACGTCAGTCGGGCTCTACTATCAGCTGTATTGTATCACATCAGTACTTTGCCATTCAAATGTATGGGGAAGAAATGCACATAAAGGAGAGCTAGATGTGTATGCTTCTCAAGTAGCGTAACTGAACAGTACCATGCTATACATATTTGATCGCTTTGACTGAAAAAACTAACTGCTGAGTAGAAAACAGGCATACAGCATGAAGCCACAGTACACAAAATTCATGTAGAAGCGCTTATAGCAGAAGGAAGTAAATTTGCCTCTGGTGCCATATTGCATTCACCACTTCGGTAAAGGTTTGGGTTAACAACTCCATGCAGCAAAGTGCTTGTCCCGCAGCTAACAATCAGCTGATTACAAAATTCCCCATCTTCTATGGACAAGAAAGGTTCATTACTGTGCTCATATAGCCCCATGTTGGCACATATCCACAGCCACATGGATCCAGCCCTCAGTCTCGCACGCCACATATCTAAGATACATTTGACTATTACTCTATCACCAACACCCAGGCCTCCCAAGTGACTTCTTCCGCCCCGGTCTTCCACATACATTTTCGCATGCAATTCCCATTTCCACCGTATATGCTACAATTAGCAACACTCTCCAATACATGACCAGCCCAATAATACACAACAAACACCACACATTATCAAGGTCTCCACTACACACTTTTCTTCAGCCAAATATTATTTCTTCCCCCCTTAATTTCAATAGTTTCTGCACCACAACACACTCAAATACCACCAATCCCCTACCTTATCCCCCTTCCGATTTTACATCCTAAAACGTACTAATCTCTAGGAGTACACAAATTCAATGTGCTTTTTAATTTCTTCATTACCTAAAATTTGTGTGATTCCCAAATACTTGTGGTGCAAAATATTTGGAGCAAAACTGTTGGTTCTAATTACACGTGTTCCATACAGTCTTCACAGGTTTCAGGTACTTATACTCCTGAATATAGTTTATACATAACAAAACCTGAAACACACATCAATCTTTCAACTAAAATAAAAGTTAAGAGATTGTTGCTGCTCTCCCAATCCAACACCTTGTTAGCAGGTTATCAAGCAACTGCCAAAATTCCTGGTGGTACCCGGGGTGCATCTCCATCCTGTTGAAAGTGTATCAAGTCCTGATAAATGTCCTGTCAGCTGGGGCCACATGCATTTCAGTAGCATGTCCAGATATACAGCACGTATAATGATGGTGTCAACAAAAACAAATTGGCCACACACACAGAATTTTCTCACAATGTGCAGAACGTTTTAACCACTGGGGGTGGAGTCTCGTTCCCACCTAACAGAGGTCCCCCACTTTCTACATGGCCAAAATACAACAGTTTTACCTGTTTTACTTCCAAGACAGATGAACACTTGATGCGTGATTAACACCACCTTAGACATTACCCCTGCAACATCTGACATCATACAAAGAAAATGCACACACAACATCACCCCACCTTATTTGTCATTGTCGCTTGGAGCCCACAGTAAACACAGTCTGTAGCTTTGTATGCAAATATTTCTTCACAGCCTGGCACAGACTTGTGGGAGGCACATGCACTGTAGACTGGCCTGGTGGATAGAGCTTTGCAGGCTGTGTGTAAAGGCTTCTCCAACTCTTCCCACATTTGCATCACAGTGTCAATGTCACCTAAACGCCTCTGATACCACTCCTTAACTTAAGAGTGTGTGCCATTCAAAAATCTTGTTTTACATCACCTCTGCACTACACCTACAGACTGCACAGCATCATATTAAACACAACACTGCACTCTGATTGTGGAGTAGCCATTTTAACATGCAGATGCCATGCCAATCTGCAGCTGAAGGATAATCACTGCTTTGCCATGAAACTTAAAAGCTCATGGAGACATGATACTGGAGTTATTACTACATCTCAAGTAGGCTTAGAAAGTGTGCCACGATGATGCAGTTTGTTACAGTACAGTTACCCCAAACATTTACACCTACCCTCCTCCTGCGTCCATGTCCCGAACAACTCAAGACCTCACATTCGCTTCAGACAGTCTTGAAGCAGCATGAACCTAAATTTTGTTTGGGCCTTTGCTTTCAAAATCACGTTCCACTATGAAGAGCTTATGCTGACAGCCTTCTGTGGCCATCAGTTAGGTAAGTTCGCAAGTTTTGTTTCAATTACTATATGCTTACAGCACCAAGCAGTTATCACTACTCATTCTGCTGTTATGATGCATGCAGTGAGTTACACAGCTACCAGTAACTGACTAGCTGAGAACTGCTGTACTACTGGTAGTCATTGCTCATTTATTCTTCTACTGTTTATTCATTTATCTTTTAATAAATCTGTCAAATATGTTTTGCTAACTTAAACTGTTCTGGAACTGTCTATGTTGCTCGTCACTTTGAGCAACTTATACAGCTACCAGGGGTGATTTTGGACTTGGGCAGGTGCCACAAATCAGACAGTGATACAGCAATATATAAATATTTGAAAACTGTCAGGTCTTTACAAAACACACTGTATATCAGCATTATGTCCCATAATCTGGAGCAGACAAAATCATATATTTAGTCTTCTCTGAAATCACTTGCAGACCTCCCTCTTTATCAAGAGTTTACAACACAATACCACCCTCCCTTCACCCCACCCACAAAAGAAGCAGTAGCAGAAACAAATTTCCATTCATTACAGTGGGGTTGTTTTATGTGGCCAGAAACATGCTAATGACAGAGACAACTGACATTTCTGGACACTAGTGAACTGTGTCTAATAATGGACACACAGACATATAACCCACCTCATCTGGTTCTGCCTTTATTTCAGGAAATGTTATATCTTCAGGATTCTCCTCTTCTTTTATGTACACACCACCCTCTTCATTTACAGTCGTGCACCGTTCTTCTATTATATCTATGTCCTCTACATCCACGTTCTTCTCAACTCGTATATTACTGATGTCACATGCACCTTTAGATGATGTCAGATATGTCTCACCAGACGAACATGGCACACCTTGCAGAGAATCTGTGCATCTCTGTAAAACAACCACAACATTCAGCATGACCTCTGTCATGACAAGAAATAGTATACACTTTCATCAAAACTGATACTACTGTAGCTCCTTTGTAGATTCTCTCCGAAACACCCACCACCTTCTACCTCTGCATAAGGTCCCAAAATATACAGATGAGCCAACAGAAGCACATGAAGCATGAGTTGTGCACAAACAACAACAGATGCAAGCCAGTATGTGAATACAGTAGAGGCAAATAGCAAATGTATTCTAAGATAAATAGGGAAATTAATAAATAAACACAATTTCTCTTTCTATAAACACAGACATAACAGCTAAATTAAAACGCAACAGCATTAACAGAGACCTCAGTACCCAAGCGTATACAAACGAAACAGCAACACAGAACCAAATGTGAGACAAAACTTGGAAGAACACACACACACACACACGCACACACACAGTGAAGTCAGATTACAAAGTAATGGTAAACGAATGAGGATGAGTTAAGAAGGAAGGAGAATTTTGAAGAAGCATGAAAAAGGGCCCTGTAATAGGCACATCTTGTTGACCTTTTGCCTAACATGGCACACTCTCCATTACAAATACCATAACCTTACTGACAACAAACATCACCGCAAAGCTTTCTGTGAAGCTTCTCTTCATTTACATGAACCAAACAACAGAAACTGACATGTGCCTTTCAATCTCTGTTTCACAGCGTGGCTATTTCATGTGTCATTATTAATGCAGTGAAGGAGGCAGGCAGGCAGGCAGATGGGCACACCACCTATACACTTTATTGTCTCTACACTGTAAGATAAATTTTTTATGCACGACTTCACCAATACCACATGCCGATCAGTACAACACACTGCATTCCCAATATCAGTCTACTATTATGCAAAAATAACAACTGCTTGTGATACGTATTTTGTGACTTGCCAAAACAGAGCGCAACATTCACGGTCATGTTGAACTAGTCTTGAAAGGCTCGCATTTACAAGCATATTTAAAGAGTCACAATTTCAGAATCCTGTGGTTTCATACTGCAGTACTGCAATAACCTAATTCGACTCCAGATTCTGCAACAAATGCCATGTCACTTGCTTCCTGGGTCATTCCACCAACAACCAACATATGCCCTGAAACTCAATAATCTGTATTTTCTTGAAAATTTGCACACATATTTGCCTTGAGCTGAAACTTTCTTGCTTGCATTATATTTGGAATACCTTAACCAGTATCAGAGATACAGGGTGTTCAAAAAATGACAAAATTCAGCCAAAATAAAACATTGAAAATTACTTTTATCAATAAGTTTCTGAGTATTGCACATAAAACAATGACCTGTGGCTCATTTTAAAGATTATTAAATCCACTTTCTTGCAGAATATAAAAACTTTATGACTAATTTCTTTTTTATTTTAAGACAAAAACTTAAACCAATTATAAAAATTTACTTCCAAAAAGTAGCACCTTCAATTTCATTGAAACTTGGCAGAAGTGTTGCAAACAACGGTAGCTTTTTATGTTTACAAAGTGGCTTTGGGCTAACAAAATCTTCCTGAGAAATTGATTTTTCAACTTAACACAGCTGAACAAGTGACATATTTCTGGACACTGTTCTGAAAACTTACATTTTCTCATACAATGGAATGGTTTTACATCATCTTGAAATCTTCTAATAACTTAGATATATGACTTGCTTCTGCCAGTTTGTATGTTCTCCCAGTTTCAGTTGTTGGTGTAACCATAGACAAAATGACAGACATGGGTAAAATTAATCCATCTGGTTGAGACAGGAACACAAAGGAGGGTGATGGTCAATGTGGATGGAAGAAGGTGATTTTAAGTTCTTCATTCATTTCATGCTTATCTAACAGACACCCTGGCCACCAGTGATCTTCATACACTATGGTGACGTATCCTCTAACTGCTTCAAATTGGATGGGGTTACTCTGACTTCTACCTTTTGCCACAGCCACTACAGAGCCATCTTGGGCTTTAGAGTATTTCTTTGCAATCAAAGCTGTGCTGCAAACAGGGAGAAACGCATGATACTGATGAGTTCCAACCACTGTTCTGGTGTTGTCAAACCTAAATTTTACGTGATGTCTTGTCTGTTCAACTTCACTATTGCAGATATACTGTACATGTATGGATGGCAAAGGTTCTTTTGCCCATGAACAGAATTGTACTGGAGTCAATATTTGATGGTGTTGAAAGCTGGAATGAGCCGCAAGGCGTTTCATGGTACCTCCTACACCATCACATGGGCCTTTGCCATGTGATGTGGCAAAGAAATGCCATTCAGCATTTATCCCAAAGTCAGTGTTATGATCGCACAAGTTGACAAAGTTGTTCTTATTTGGGTATTATGCCAAGGCACCATCACAAAAATAATATATCTTTGAAATATTTGGAACATTTTCTTTGAAAAATGCAATCACATTCTTCTGGAAAGTGTATACCATCACAGTGTCATGATACAAGCGTTCTGAAATAATTGCAAAACATAGGTTTTCCAACTCATTCTTAGAATTTTTAAAATAGCTAACAAAGGGACGAATGGCAGCTTGCTGGTTATTGCAATGAAATCCTTGTGCAGCATCCTGAATAATGAATGATTTTATGAGAAATCTCCACTTGAAGTGAAGATTTTCTTTCTCTTACAAAGGAAGACTGCTGGTGAGCTACAAGTCATGTACTTTCAGTTTCTTCAGCCTTGATAAGAATTTTTCTATGAATTCATGCGATGTGGATGTGACAGTACCAAGATTACACCTGTCGGTAGTACAAAAGCACACAATTTATGTCTGTGGTACTAAACTTGCTGAACTCAATGGTAATCTTATTCACTCATATGCCTGCACTTTCTCAAACTACCAATGCGTATTCAGTCACTTAACTGATGCCATAATGATTGCCAACCTTACAGCATTCAGCAATGTTGTCCCTGTTATAACATAAATTTCCCAAGCACTTATTCAAAATAATTCTGTATCAGAGAAACATCATTGCAATTGACTTACGGGTGGACAGAATAACAGGAGACATGAAGCAGTAACAGTTAAGCCATAAAATAAACAAACTGCAGCAAGAATAACAGGCTGTGAGCAAGCCACACCTAGAATCGCCTTATCTGAAACAGCTGTTACGGCTCTCAAACCACCAGAGGGCCCACAATAAATTTTTGCATAGTTAGTACTGAGACTATGACTGACTGTCAGAGAAAGTTTTAAAGAAACTGAAGATGCTACTTTTTAGTTAACATTATATATACGTTTTAATATTTAAGGACCTGTAGCTACAAAACATGTCATTAATGAAGAATTTTTTATACAGGTTGAGAGGGAATTTTATAAGCTTTGAAATTATGTATAATGCATCTGTCTTTACAGCCTGTTTATATGACTTATTTAAGAAAAACTTAAAAAGTGTACTTTTTTTACAATTTCTTGATGATTTTTTAACACCTTATACTTTTAAAATGGTTGGTCGGATAGGTGAAATCAATTAGGCGAGCGCACTTGGCTATAGTGTGAACACATAAGCGAATTCTCAAGCTAACCTGGAATGGCCAGGTTCCACTTTGTTCCTTATGTGTGTTGGTTTTCCATGGAATGACCTCCTTTGACGTAACACCTTTCAGAATTCTTCATGAAAATATAATTAAAGGTGCTATGTCTCATAATCACTTAGACCCACCTTGGCTGAAGCTTTGATATTTTCCCTAATACCCAACCAAGTGCCAGCAACGTCCACATTACCACCCCTGTTGTGTATTAGCTTGGGGTTGTGCGGTACCACGGCCGCCCCTCAGGCTGATTATGAATGAACAAGACAGGCAGTGTACCTACAATATAACAATGTGGTGCATTCGCCTAACTTCTGTTGCTGTGGAAAAACAATAAGTATTAAATATTATGAGTGTGTGTGTGTGTGTGTGTCCAAATTCTTGCCTTAGATATCCAGCATGCAAATTTTATCTTTTCTGCACCATCTTATATTGTTATCTGTAGCCACTCTGTCTCTGCAAAATTTCTGCATGTTATCACATAAACGGCACACTTTCAGAAAGAAATACTGCAGGTGTGTTTTGATTTTCTCAACGTTTGTCTGAAATATTTCTCACTCGAAGAAGAATTCAGTGAGATATTATAAGCATACATATGTATACATTAGCAGTAACTGTTACTCTCACCAGATGTTAATCAAACTTGAATTTTCATAGGAGATTTTTGAAAAATACTCAAATATAAAATTTCATGAAAATCCTTCCCGTGGTCGCCAAGTTGGTTTCTGGAGTCACCTCAAGTCTCATTTATAAGACATCTCAAGAAACATAAGCGGATATGGCACCTGGGCTTATAGCTATGTGAAACTACTCAAAACATACCAGGGATCTCTGAGAGGGTCAGCCGCAAGATCGTGAGCTCTCGCAATGCCTGCAATGAAGTGGGAGGCTGCCTCTTTTAACAGCTCTTTTGAATCAAGTTAAAATCAAACCAATGAAAATCTCAACACAATGTACAACATTAAGAATTTATGAAAAAATCATGACAATTAAAAAAACGCTGATCTCAGAAGTCAGAGCTCATGGGTTGCCTACCGCCCCTGCACTAGCATACAATGTCCCCAAGAGCATGGAATGTAAAAATGGGCACTCGAATTCCCACCTTTTTCACACCACACCCTGCCTTTAAGTCTATTGCCAAAGGGTTTATGTAGCAGCCTTAGATTCACGCTGAAGCAATAAGAAAGACATAAAAGTAACTTCCCACAGATACCCAGATCAAATTCATACGAAGTACACTTTCACTGCATGTCTCACACACTTAGGACACTGTGAATATTCTACGAGATTCTAACGCAGGTAAATATGGATTGTAACATCACTGTCATTAAAGTTTCACACATATGAAGTACACAACACACATTTGTAGTAGTGGCATGGAGATTATCTGCACACCACCTGATTCAGCCTTTCAATAGCCTAGACCCTACACATTAAACACAACAATTATAGAGAACAAGGTGATAAATTTCATTTCTGCGCAAAACACTCACCAAGAGTCCTTTAAGAGCAGGAAAGATTTCTTCAGCTCTCCGCAATATTATTTTTGGCTCTCTTGTCCCAACAGACTTCACAATCTTCTGTAACTCTGAACCTTCTTTATGGTTCATGTTGGTTTCCATGTTGTTTAAAAAAGTGACTTACAAAAATGCATCATACACAGCTCCACAGTATTCAAAAGCAGCCCACAAATTGAAATGCTGAAAGATTATAAGTTGAGTTCCAACACACATTTATCAGGAGAGTTTACATATTTCTAAAAGGAACAGCAGTTCACAGTGCACTGAAACTTTACGCATTGCAATATCAGTTACTACAGGATACCTAGCATGTCCAACAGTGTCGGTGGGGCGGGCGCGCCCCGCCCCAGGAAATTCAAAATTGTGCAAAGAATCATAAAGTGAAGGTTAACAAATTTAGAAGCTGATCAGAACTGGCAAAAATTTTGAGACAAAAAAACCAGCAGCAATAAAATAATGTCAACATACAGAAAAAGATACAGAGACGTGTCACTAAACTGAAGAATGTACACTATGCTTTCTATCATCTCACTGGGCCTACCGCTGCTGTATCCACGGTTAGTAGGCCATAACCAACAATTGCTTCCACTAATTTTTAACACTTACAAAAACAGTACACACTTCGTGACAAAACAGTAGACTGATTATTACGTTCCAATATCGCAGCTCTTACCCATTTTACTATCTTACAGTCCCAGACAAAGGAACTAATTATGATGTACCTTCATCGACGAAATCTGGAAATAAATTAAAATGAAATCGTGAAACAGAGTAAATTAAGGAATTCAAAATCAGTGACGAGAAGCAATATTTCTCTGAGAACACTTTTCACAGTCATACAACACTCCTGTATTCATGCGTTTTGGCGCTTAACAGCAAGGAAAAGAATTCAGCATTCAAAGTTCTCCAAAACTGTGCTCATATGTTGTGCGTTTTGTTCACCCTCATTCCACTGTAAATTCTACATACAGATTGGCCAAATTCGTTTCAGCCGCTTCTTTTTAATCAGTCGACAAAACTTATCCCTTACTAAAACAATGTCTATTCAAATATGTCATTAAGCAACGAACTAGCGTATGATCCACTACGTTTATTGGCTCATTCTCTTGTGGGATGTACTACAGAATCCTTGGCAATCATGGCGGCCGCCCGCACAAAGTCTCTGCACCGTCTCCCGTGTGTGGAGCTGCTGGCGCTCATCCCAGGGCTATATGACGACCGACCGATACGAATGTTAGAGAATGTTGCGGATTATGGTGGTGCCCCCTTGACTCCTTACTCCGGGAACTTGCCACTCGAGGCACACTAAGGTTAGCCGATTAAGCTACCTCTCTATTACAGTCAATGGCCTCCTTTCCAACCACATGTATGTGTAAACATGGTATCGTAATTTGTCGGGAAGACATCCGTTGGAATAATATGAAAACAAAGGAATCAATATAATGTTTGACATGAAAAAAGAGTGAAGTGTACTTCATACGTGGTTTTATCGTGTGGGTTCCCCCAACCTCCCTCCCCCCCTCCACCCTACACTATATCACGTACGAAAGGGATGACTCGCTGCGCGCGGCCGCCATCTTGCCTTTGCCCAGGATTCTGCAGTAGTTCCCTGTTGTGAATCCGCTTTCGAAGAGTCTATGGACCTGTCATAAGACAGATTACAGAATGAATGAATATCAATATACGGGTTTCAATTACGATAGACTAACCTCACCACACATTCTCAAACACATCATACCTAGCTAAACAACATGACGTTCAGCAGGGACAAAAGAATGTTAAACCACCCACAACGAGAAGCAATATTTCTCTGAGAACACTTTTCACAGTCATACAACACTCCCGTATTCATGCGTTTTGGCCCTTAACAGCCGAACAGCACAGAAAAGAAGTCAGCATTCAAAGTTCTCCAAAACTGTGCTCATATGTTGTGCATTTTGTTCGTCCTCATTCCACCGTAAATTCTACATATAGATATTGGCCAAATTCATTCCAGCCACTTCTTATTAATCAGTCGACAAAACTTATCCCTTACTAAAACAATGTATATTCAGATATGTCATTCAGTAACGAACTCGCGTATGATCCAGTATATTTATTGGTTCATTCTGTTGTGAATCCGTTTTGGAAGGGGCTACGGAGCTGTCATAAGACAGACTACAGAATGAATGAATATCAACATACGGCTTTCAATTACGATAGGCTAACCTCACCACGCATTCTCACATACATCATAGCTAGCGAAACTACGATGTTCAGAAGAGACAAAAGTATGTTAAACCCCCCATAATCTACTAAGGAACGTCACATGCATATCCCAGCAGTATAATGCATATGGTACTTACAGGTAATAGACGTTACGTGGATGTTGTTCTTTACACGTTTCTATTCCTATAAGCTACATGATACGCTACACACCACCTCCATCAAGTTTCGCTTCCTCCCCCACTCACATACGCACCACCTCTGCGCATTTGGCCTGCCTGCACGCTCACACTCCGTACCACAGTAAGTGTACTCCGGGCTATTGTGGACCATGTGATGCAACTTCGCCCGCAAATGTGCCTTTCTCTGCCATCTATGTTTCCTATTGACAACCAAGGCTTTCCGACTACAGTAACGCACGTAAACGGCGCCTGCTAGCGCCACAAGCCCTTGTTATTGGGGCTCTGTTTATCCTTCAGTGAGGTGGCTTTCACTAGCCCGACGACCATACGTTTTGTTCGTTAAAATGGTTCGTGAGGGAGAGGAAAAAAGCTGGCGGTTGAGGCCTAACACCGCCAGGCACGGTAAACATGCTGAACAGTTGCCACTATGTCAGTGCCAAATACGGTAGACTTCTTGACCATTTTCTTGACCCGGTGTCCCGATTTTGGGTGGCGGGTGGGGTGAAGATGTATCGCCATCTCTTTATGTGACGCAATTTGCACTTCGCTCTGTTCACTACAGATGGCAGACGTACAGTCAACCAATGGCAGGCCTGTATTAAAGTGTGAAACGGAATTTACCTGGAGTTTTCACATCTAACCCGCAAATTGGCTGGTTGTAGAGCGTGGGCGTTCGCCCCGCGGCCCGCCCTGTAGTATTATGCGGTCCGCGGCCACATTTTTAGATTATACATGTACTGTGAAGTAACTAGCTCCAGTCAGCAGAGTCCTTCCTGAGAAGCTAACAGAACCTCAACTAGTCACGAAATTCCCCGCATTTTATGGAACCCGAAAGTTCATTCCCGCATTCACCAGAGTCCGTCACGTGGCCCTATCCTGAGCCAAAGCAATCCACTGCGTGCCCCTTCATCCCACTTCTTGAAGATCCATTTTGATATCCTGACATCTACGTCTAGGTCTTCCAAGTGATCTCCCCATCAAAACCCTCTTTGCACCTTTCATGTTCCCCATACGTGCTACATGCCCCGTCCATCTCATTCTTCTTGATTTGATGAGGAGCATAGATTCGGTGAGGTGTATAGATCGCAAAGGTCCTCGTTATGTAGTCCTCTCCAGTCGCCTGTTACCACGTCCTTCCTAGGCCCAGATATCTTCCTCATCACTTTACTAGCCTATATTCCTCTCCCAACGTGAGAGACCAAGTTTCACACCCATACAAAACAACGCGCTAAATTACAGTCGTGCACATTGTAATCTTTATATTTTTCGATATCACACTGGAAGACAAAAGATTCTGTACCGAATGATAGCAAGCATTCCCTGACTTCAGTATGTTCTTGATTTCTTCATGAATGGAGTTTTTGTTTGTTAGGTTTGTTCCCAAATATTTGAACAGTTCCGTCCTTTCGAAGGACTTATTACTTAACGTTATACTGTATTGTGATTTTGTCCTGTATTCTGTCAACTCGTACGATAATTCTGGAGGTTAGGTACATCGCTTATTGTGATTTTTACACGTGCGGCCCCAAACTAACCTATAACAAAGACGGTGGTCCTTTGCCAAAAATAAAAAGTTGGATACGCTTGTTCTAGACCAAGGAACTAAGATTCGTGAATGTACGAAATTCTCAAAATCGTTTTGGTGCATGTTCAGCTGTTCTGGCATGCTAGCGCTGTGTCATTGGACGAAATGCCGCCGACGTTTCGGAGACTTAAACCTTCCATTTAAAATACGTTTACATGCAGGCTAGTACATCTCTTCGACAGGTTGGGCAACAGCACTACTTCATATCGCGGAAGGACTGAAAGCACAGAAAAGTCTCTGTCAGAATTGCAAGGTGTTCATACATTTATTGTTTGAACGAATGTATGCTTGGAGCACTGCGTGCTGAAACTTGATACAATTTTCCCGCAGCATTTTAAACATGCACATGACATGTGCAATACAAAATTGTCCATAAGCCCACGCATTAAGAGGTAGACACGCAGACCTACCGTACATGGAGCAGAGGCAAGGCATTATGCATTATTAACCTAGACGGAAGTGAGTGGTCAAATTCACACTCCGTCCGCTTTGACTCCAAGGAAAGAGCTCGCGGCCTACTTTGCATAAGAGGGTGGGTGTTTCCAAGAGCCGATCTGGACAGAGTGAGGAACAGAAAATTCGTACCCTGGTGGAAAAGCGGACCTGTTATTTAGGTAAAAGAACCACCCCTTTGCGACTTTCTGACTTTTATTAATGTCTGGATTAATACAAAATGTTCATGCTCAGTGTAACGGATATTTTAAACCTAACATGCGTAAATAGCCGGTCCCAGTGGCCGCGCGGTCTAAGGCGTAGGTCTGCGGCCGAGCGCTTGCTGGGATTGTGGGTTCGAATCCCACCGGCGGCACGGTTTTTTTCCCTTGTACAGTGTTTATGTTGTCAGGTCTCTGCGACGGGCCGATCCCTCGTCCAGAGGAGTCCTATCGACTGTAGTGTGTGTCCGAGTGTGATCAAATGATAAAACTCCTCGACACCTGCTGTGAACAGGTGGGTACAAGATGTGAAGTTTACAAAATATGCGTAAATTAATTAACATTACGTTACAGCACAGTGATTGCAAGGGCGATGTTTCTCAGTTATAACAAGATGGGCACTGTACGTATAACGCAATATTGAGACGCGTTCGCGTAACCATTCTTGCCGTGGAAATGCAGTAAGTATTGCATATTCTGAGTGTGTGTCTGTAGCCTTAGCTATCCAGCATGCGCCGTATTATATTGCCATCTGTGGCCTGTCTGGCTCTACCATATTTTTCCACACTGTCTAATAAACGGCACGATTTTTGGAAAAAAGTTATTGGACATAAAATGTGTGTCTTAAGTTTCTCTACAATTTTTCTGAAAATTTTCTCATTCTAGGAAGAATTGAGCGAGATATCACACATGTATATAGGTTTTTATGTAAAGTACCCGTTATTCTTGTTAGATTTTAATGAAACTAGAATTTTCTCGACAGATATTCGAAAAATACTCAAGTATCAAATCTCATAAAAATCCGCTCCTCCCCCCCGGGACGTAGAAATATCATGTAACGTCAATGTGCTTTTGATTACCCGGTTCTTCTACGCTGAGCACCTAACAAGACTCTAACTGGGATTGAAAAACGTATAAACACATATGATCTTCTTTCCTACTTGAAGCACCAGGGAAGAAGTGAAGAAGGAACTGGCGATCTGGGTCGAAACATGTTCCGGTTGATCATTGTTGTCGCTGATGTACAGGCAAGATGATACGTTGACTTTATTGGCAGGGAAAACAGAAGAACTGAGACACGTGTCTTCCTCAGTGTCACGCTGCGCACAAGTCTGCGCAGAATATTCTGGAACTCACGCCGTACCGCCGCAGTGACTTTGAACGCTGCCTTCTGACGGCCCATTCAACAGGACGTCTTGCCCCATTCGATCCACAGTCACAAGAGTTACACTGAATTATCACGGAGTGTGTCAGTGTCTGCCGTTGCTGATTACTGAACACTAAGCTTATGGTGTGGCCATGTGTCATACAAACTGGCACAGCAACTTTATAGGTCGGGGTAGCTCAGTCAGTATAGTGACCGGATAATTGGGGACTGACTTGGACGGAGAACACACATTTCTCTCTTCGTCACAACCTGCAAACGGCATTCCTCTAACGGACACCGTTTAGGAGATAAGGCACTCGGAGCGTGAAGCTAAACACTCACCTCTATCCTGTTCCAAACTTTAAGGAGTAATGGGATAAGATCCTCCTTCGCCGTACGTCTTGATGCTGTGGTGTTTAATGAAATCCAGATATAAACACGTGCGTTTATTGCTGTAAAATTAGTCACTGTCTTTTTCCGTGGCTAACATACGTTAACATGATTTCTAATTTATCATGTGTCATTGTTGTTTATTGAAAGTTATCGGATGAGTCCCGTTTTTGAATCTTCTGTAGGCATGTGTGTGATATAGCGGACGAAAATCATATAATTGGTTTGGGGTTGTAGGTAGTCTGCAGTGGACTTAAACTGTGCCCCTTTGGGTCAAAGACTGAAAAATCAGTCCCATATGGCGTCACAAACCGCCGTATCTCTCTATTGTATTTTTCCAGACCACAAATCTGCCTCTCTTATCTGTTCATATTGCTAAAACTGTCCCCCATACCGTTTCAGACCATTACATCTGCCCCCGCCAGGAATAAATAAACATTAGATGCATTGCAGCCCTCCTGTACCTTTAAACACCGTCGCTTAGAACCCAGTAATTGCACATCGCATTAACCGTTTAGAGCCTAGCGGTAACTTTACGCACCACCAGTTTGAAAATTAAAAAATTCTACATGCCGCTGACATTGCGGTTATGTATTTTGTACGGATCTCAGAACAAACAGCAACTTTTGCCTTATAAAATATTAAGAGACTGGTTTTTATAACCGAAGTGGAGAGTGTTTACTGCGCGGTACGGACTGAGTCCTTACATAAAACACACACGTTTCGTCTTTAACCTTTTAAAGCCTAGCGGTAACTTTACATACCACCAGGTTTACCATTAAAAAATTCTACGTGGTGCCCACATTGCGTTTATGTGTTTTGTACGGATCTCAGAACAAACAGCAACTTTTGCCTTATAAAACATTAAGAGATTGGTTTTTATAACCGAAGTGGAGAGTGTTTACAGCGCGGTACGCACTGAGTCCTTATATAAAACAGATACGCTTCGTCTTTAAAGCGTTAAATATTGTCATTCTACAGTTGTAAACAAGGTGGCTGCCTTTCTTCCTTTTTTCTTTGTACATTAAGTGCCCGTGTGTTCTTCTAGTGGTGCTGAAAAGCAACACAAATCCAGTACCCAGCACCCCACGCGTCTATAGTGGTAGGGATGAGCAGTGTGTCCTGCATGACGTAAGCATGCACGTGTTTGAAGAGGGGAAGGAATGCAGTGGCGGAATTCCCTTTAACAGACGGTGAATTATGACGTTTACTAATACAATATTTTTTTCCCATGGAGGGACAGTCCCCGGTGGGTCAGGGCCTCCTCATTATCGAGGCTTCACGATCACATTCAGACACACCACAATCGGTAGGACCCCTCTGGACGAGTGATCAGCCCGAGGCAGAGACCTCTACCTGCACAATACAAAACACTCATAAGGGACAGACATCCATGCCCCAGATTCGAACCCGCAGTACCAGCAAACGAGCGGCTGCAGAACCACGCCTTAGACCGCGTGGCCACTGGGATCGGCACTAAAATAATACACACGTGTGTACTAAACGCTACGTTTGTTAACTTCATAGTCAATCGATACTTGTTCGAAAATTTGTGTCCAAGCGTAATGCCAAAAGTACATATGCATTAATGAAGGTATAGCTCCATACATTCATAATATCGGTGCTATATTTAGATTACTACATAGCTTCAGGACCCAGCGCATTCACGCCCGGAGCGAGCTGCTTGTAACCCTCAGACAGGAAGATGGATGGACCCCAGTGCTGGCGGGGGGCGCAGTTGCATCAAAGAAATTTCTCTCCCTGGTGCAAAATGATTTGGTTCCCCAATCACCCAGCTAGCAGCCAAGTCACCGTAGTGACTGAGCTAACTGCGCCCCTGCGCTCACGCCCACCTTCGTCAGAAAGAGGGAGGTGACTGGACAGTTGCATGCGCCCACCATTCCACTCTCAGATAACCAGCCCACTGTACCCATTGGGTCCTGGCCCACAGAATCATTGCTGACGTCACGACGGAAAGGTCGCACAGGAATGCCGTGATTTGAACTCTGACCCCACGCCCAGCACGCTTAGTGTGACCTGTAGGTTAGGCATCGCAGCCGGTTTGTGAGATTTGAGGTTTTCACGGCGATGAGTGTTCCGGGTTGGGACATTCTGTATTATTGTGGACTGCAGCGACGTTTCGGGGCAATTTTCAGTTTCCTTCTTTATAATTTAAGTAAGTAAGTTAATTGTAACCCTGGAAACAGCAAATTCCCCAGAAACAGCGTATGAGCTGCTACATACATGGCTGAACGCCCTGTATGTGTAACACAGGGTGTTGAGCTCTGCTCCTATGCTTGAATGAGATCAAACACTTTTTGTGTAGAAACAACAGGCCACATTTCGTACAAGTGTTACCTCTGTGATATTTAAGTATGTACTCCTACATGTTTACAAAGCACGCAGTGGAAAACAACCAGTTTGACGCTACATGTTTTATGTTCTGGTCAGAAGGTCCCGGGCGTCGACGGGGAATGGGGCGCAAAATTTTTTACTGCAACATAAAACCTGTATAATTCCCAAGTAAACAGAAAAGATGTTGTTATCCTTATTCGAATACACTAAGACAGTTTTCGCTATGGTTGGTTGGTGTGAACACGTGCATGTGAATAATGGGTTTAGGTTGCTGGGGAATTTACACACCTGTTGGCTGGAAGAGGCCTGACAAGTAGGACAAACCTTAGAATGACTCGTCTCGTTGTGCTGGTTACATCAAAACCAACAACTCTCTGTCGAGTAAAACACAAATTTGTTGCAGAAACAGGAGGTGTGTTGTACTGTGCGGCTACTAACTGAGCCTTGATCATCTTGCTTCGTTGTACATTGCGCCTTCTTGTAAATCTTGTACAGTCTGATGATGGCTTCATTAAAAGCCGAAACATGTAGCTGTTTGTTCTTTGTTAAACCTCAAGGCAGTTTATCACAGTCATGAGTTAAGCAATCCCAATATGCCATGTCAGATTTCCCACATTGTTTTTCAGCCAAAATTGTGTGTGCATTTCTTGTGTGCCCCGAGTTTAAGTCCACCAGAAAGCATGCCATTTAGGCCTCCATATTTCAAACACTCTAAAAAATGTTAGCCGAGAGCTGCGAATTTAACGTTTTTCTTCAATTAAATTTGTCCAGTTCTTCTTCATAATATCTAGTTTCGAAAAAATATTTTGAATATTTTATCTTTAGTCAAGCCGACAAACCGTATGCTGCATCTAAACACACTGCAATTTATTTGCAGTTCAAAACAATAATACGGCATAAATTGTTTCACCCGAAAAAAAATCATATTTCAAATTACGGGGGATATCGGGGACAGTTTGGGACATCTTGCCTCTTTCTACGTTGATATTTAACTGACAGTGTGAACAGCTTCTTGCAGTCCGCCACTGGAACTGACGCGAGTGACATCTTCAGGAAAGAGTTAACATACGGGCCTGAGCGGGGGCAGAAGTACGTTGGCATTGCAGAAGAGTGGACGTGTGTCGCTTTGCTGCCGATCTGCAGGTTGCATTACAGTTTGTTGCTAAGGGGTAGGTTCTGGCCGCCATTTTCAGCTGCAGCTGCTAGATAATTAGCAGGTATGGCTGATTTGTTATTAATTAATTTACATCACAATCACTTGGAAAGCAACTTAAATTTACTGTCTTGTGCATATTAAATACGATTTAGGTGTTCTTAGAAGTTTTCAGTTCAGTTAGATGCACTATTTTTCATTGTCAAGGACAGTGCCGTGTGTCTGTAAATTTACTGTCACATTTCTCGTTTCAAATATTTGTTCCTCAGGATCTTAATTCGTGATTATGACCCACATAAATGAACATCAAAAATTAGTTTCAGAGAGCTGATTTACATTTCATTTTATTAAGAAACTGCGTTGTGAATTTTACTAGTGTATTCATCCGCGAGTAGTGGTGGCAGGATACACTGCGTGTTTTGAAAGTCTAATGGACGCCTTGGCACAGAACGGCGGGAAGAGGTGGACGTATTTTCACTGGTATTTACAAACTGCTTTTAAAGAAGTGAGTACGCGTAACATCTCTCATGTTACTGGCTTTCGTTAAGCAAACTACTTTGATTCCTGCTCGTGAAATTCTTTGCGTGTGTACCAAGGTTAAACAAGGGCTTCTCCCGCCATAAATGACGCAGGCAGAATGTAATAATTTCTATCTTCAGCTTGCGTGTGTATGAAAATCTGTAATATATACAGGTGTTTCTACACAGAACTGACCTTGAAAAGGAGGCTAATAATCGTTCGTAGGCTCGTCCTCAATCGGTAAGGCACACGGTGTGCCAGAAGTAGTGCACAGCACGACATTTTTATTCGCCACATAAAATGCAAAATATTAAGCTCTTAGTGCTAGTAACGAATAACTGAGTTGATGCTTTGTTTGATAGGTTGTTAGTTTGAGTAGTGTGCTTTGTCTTTAGGTATAGGAAGGTGAATTTCGTAGCCACCAGCAACAGAAATTCGAAGCAGTAGTGCAGTGCATTCCTGTTTATTAACGTGTTTCAATCCTGTAGAACCTCAGTTTCTCTCAGTTCATCTAAGTGAATGTCACAAAATAATTGTTTACAGCCTTCTGCCCATAACCTCGGGTAACTCCACGTAATTTTCGCTCTTCTCACGTCTCCCAACTACAGTTCCAGATGGCAGTCTTACTGTGTGTATAGTCACAGTTTTACCTGTACTTATTATGACTGTGCCTTAACACGTCACAGCTTAACCTGACACAGGCCTTGCACTGTTAAACCGTTTTTTGACACAGGGCCGCACACTGCTACAATAAAATAAAATTATTTGTTTATTCTATAAATCCGTTTCTGACAATACCACAAGGAAAACAGAAAGTGACTCGTTTTTAAGTGTTTGGGTTAACATAGTGAGGCAGCCTCTTATCATATCACAGGCACAAGCACTGATTGCCCTGGCCTGTCAGTAGCATTACCTTAATTACATTGGCACTACCAAACAATGACTTGAAGAAAAATGGCAACTGTACGTTGGCAATATGCATGCTGATGGCACGAATCGCTTGGCTGTATTCATCCGCACTAACAAGTCGACAGTCCTACCTTCTGGTTGTTGAGTTCTTTCTCTTTGCTATGCATGGTTGGCGCATCCTGAACTAACATGATTTGTACATCCATATGCATATATTGCCAACCGATATCAATTACTCACGCTGAACACAGATGTTAGTTATGACTCTGAAAGAAATAAACACATTAGTTTATCTTTAATGTTTCAATATATTTCGCATTTTTCGCTGGTAGAAGCAAGCTGCCTTCATGCCAGCGTCTGCCATCTGCCCCTCAGCCCTTGAAACTTTCATGCCGGGTGCAGAAGCATTGTTAGTTGTCTTAAATTATAAAGGTACAGCTGTCCTTGTGCGCGCCATGAAGACATATAAGGGTAGTGGATCCATAGCTCCACTCATTCTTAATCTCAGCACTTTATGGAGGTCACTGGCCATCTCCAGGGCCCGGACGGTTTATTCCCGGGAAAGAGCCCCGTACCCATTGAATAGGACGTGGCATGGGCCCCAAAGGCATGGCCCCAAACCCGGTTTGGACTTTTTTGGAAAAGGGAAAAGTTTTTGCTTCCATGCGGGATTCGAACCCCGGACCGTTCAGCCCGCGGCCTAGTCACTACACGGACTGCGACATAGTACCACGGTGCAGGCCTATGCGAGTACGCAAACGATGACGCTGTCTGCGTGATTTCAGGCTTCCGCCGCCGTGTAAATGAGCTATTAACTCCTCTGGGATGTTACGCAGCGTACATTGGTAGCTACCGACGTTTCGGGACAACCCATCCGTCGCGCTTTCAAGGGTCAAGCAGGCCAAGAAAATGAATGTAAATGTGACCTTCCGTTCTTCTGGGATGTTATGCAGCGTAGATTCGTTGTTCTTTACCGACGTTTTGGGACAAACTATCGGTCCATTGAAGAAGGGTCAAGATTGACCCTTGAAGATGGGACCGATGGGTTGTCCCGAAACGTCATTAATAAACTACCATTCTACGCTGCGTAACATCCCAGAAGAGCGACTATCTCGATGGCGTTGTTACTAAGAAGTGCACGGAATTGTCTGTCGTAGCACGACGCGAGGCGGTGTGTGCAGATGTCACTTTCTGAACAGGTGTTTGCGTCCCGACCTACCCCAACACCTGGCTCTGCGAGTGCCGTTGCAGCGACTAGCACTGATAACCATGGTAACTTGACACCGCTCGCTGTGCGGCGTTCTCAGGTCTGCTTGACATCATCGCTACGCCCCCGACGTAACAACGTCTGCAACAATCAGTACTGCTGTCTTACGCGGCGATCTAGGCTGTCCTGGCATTTCTCACGGTTTTATTCAGTAACACTTTCCAACATACCGTTCCAATGTTAAAGCATTCACGGATCTCCTGATGTTTCTAGTGGTTTTCTTCAGTAACATTTTCCAAATTTTCAGTTTTAATCAGCGTGCTTTCTACGAGGCCTCTCAATTCTGACGCTTTCTTCAGTAATATTTTCACAGTATATTATCAGCAGGGCCGATCCCAGTTGCCGCGGGTCGCTTGCTGGGATTGCGGGTTCGAATCCCGCCGAGAGCATGGATATCTGTTTGTTGTGAATGTTGTGTGTTGTACCGATACAGGCCTCTGCGACGGGCCGATCTCTCATCCAGGGGAGTTTTAGCGAGTGTATGTGTGTCCATGTGTGTTATGAGATGGAACAACAACCCTCTACACCTACAGTGAGCAGGTAGAAGAGATCAGGCTAAAAAAAATTACCAGCAGAGTGTTAATTAGGGTAATTTCGATTTCCTGCAAGGCGCGGCCAAATGTTCTTATATTTCTTACGGTTTCATCGTGCAGTTATTCTCAAATTAAAATTTCTTTATAGCTGCAATTTGCAATACTTTCCTCCCAAAGGCCCTGAAATGCCACATAACAGTATCTTGCAGTTACCAGAGTGCACATATGCCGCTACTGCACGCACACTTCTGGACTTGCCTTCTCCATTCGCCGTCACATTTCAGGCCCACACAAGGCCAAGCCAGTTCACCTGATTTGCTACTGCGTGTGCAATACTTTGCCGAAAGTCTAGCGTCATAAGGTATGCCATTATACCGTTATGTAAGCCAGCTTAATCAGGTTCATTTCACCACAAACATTTCCCGAAACTTCGCGTCTCTGTATGTCACTGTTGCTTACCACACAACTTCGCAGTCACTTGTTACAATATTCATTGTTTCGCTTTCTTGGAATTAACCCCACACGCGCTGTTCTGTCACAGTATTCTTAATTTAAGAAAGGAGATCGTGAAGCTAAGTTGATACAGTGTCGTGAAATTTCCTCCGAATTTTTATGGGTCTAAACATTCATTATTCTACAGCTAACGTAAGAGTCAAATTTGTAGTACTTCCTATTAATTTTCATATTATATCCTACACATACCATAGGGTGGATTATTCTGCGTGGCATTATTAAAAATGCAGGGGGTCAGAAATGATAACATAGTGGCGAACGGGACTTCCTTCCCAAGACATTGTTAAACGATGTATGCTTTTAACAACATGAAAAACGAAATTCAAAACCTCAAAGACAAAATCAGTCACTGAACATCGTTAGTAAGCTAAATCCAGTCAAAAATATCGCAATCTCTCTGCGTTTTAATATTATTTCTACATCGTTAAGTAGCTACTTTGCAAGAGATTTCTTCCGAAAATTCTGTAGGCATGTCGCATTTCCCATCCAAGTAACATATGAAGCCTATCACAAAATTCCTCCTATTAGAGAACACGCCACGAATGTTTTAGATGGGCAATTTACTCCATTTCCCAGCTGCTCTGATTTAGGTGACAATACTAAAATTGCTCCTGGTCATCTTTTCTTCCTTGCGTAGAAAATGTAGTGTTTTTAATTAACTTCGACATTTATGTACAGTCTTCGATTAAATGTGTCATTAACTGCACTAAATTATTTATAATGGCTTAATGCACTGTGGAAGCCATACATAACCTGCAACAGTTATTGGTTAACGCACAGAATTACTCTGGTAGCAACTGCACCTGGTGGTCGATATTAACTGAAACGAGTCTGTGACAGTAAATTCGATGCGTATCGATATTTCTCAAATACGTTGCTATCGATCCAGCACTACGAAACATAACCGCGGCCGGCCGGCAGCCATGCTTTGTATTATTTTCGCGCGTCGTGATTATTTCGGTCGTGTGTATATTCGGGAGTGTTTGTGCACTTAATGGAAATTCTTACATCACGAACTTTGAAAGTATATTGCGTTCGTTATGATCGTGTGTTGTGTTGTGTTGTGTTGCGAGTAACTGTCGAAGAGACGCGCGGGAACAGTGTTTGATCGGTCTGTCTTATGTTGCGTCACGTAAATACGTCATTGTAAGTGCCAGTGTTAGTGTTACAATGATAAGTGCAATGAACTTGCGAACAGTTACAACAATCCAGCTATTACAGCATTATGCATCTGGAGCAGCAATTCAAACCCAGGACCAGGTGACGAGGAGCAACGCACGAACGGTAACGTACAAACCAAAACTTTTATTGGCTGTAGACGCATCCATAGCAGGATTGGCTGGGTACTCGCAGCAAATCAGGTACGCCATAGCACCGACAGGAGCTTATCATGATGTCAGTCCTGCCCCAGACTGCGCATGATAACAACAGCCGTGCCAGGCAACTCTGTATTTGATGCGGTAGCCGCCATGACTCAACGCGTAGGTTAAGGCCGAGTTGGTAACCCTGTGCATGTGATTTTCTTTTTAGTTTTATAAGCGATGTGTGCTCCGTGCCCTCCCCGTTAGGTTCCCAAGTTAGGCCTCCCGAGTAGACCGTGCGAATTTTGCTGCTGTGCCCAGCTTGCATTGATGTACTTCTGCGCGTATGTTTTTACATCACAGTGTCACAACTGGAATGGCTCGGTCGGCACGGCAGCGGAAGTTCATGCTTGTGGGACCCGTCAAGATGTTTTGTTGTCTCGGCGAACAGCTTGCATTGCAGAGACTGTCTGAACAAGAGGTGCATTGTTTGCCTGTAACTGATCTTTCGTATGCCTGGTACAGTGTAGATGGCTTGGATACGGATGCACGCAAATCGTTACACTTGGAATTACTTTTCATAACCAAGCAGTGACTTTGTGTAAATCTAAGAGGATATGATTTAGTATTTTCTTGTGGTGCAATTTATACTGCAGAAACACAAAACACGAAAATGATATTGGGTTTTTCTACTGCTGCATGCAGCAACGTTGAACAAATGTATGTATAGCGAAGGGTTGAAGTGAATATGGGGCGATGTTAGAAATGGCTAGGTCTGTCACAAGCCACCAGATTTCGTGGCATTAGAGTTATTACAGCCGTGACGAATTCAACTGGACACTTCAGGCTTCGTTCCATTTTGACCAATATATGTGGGACCCGATACATCCTCTTCGAACGAAAGCTATTTTTGAAATGAAGAAAATCTAAATGTACAGTTCTCCACGTGATTTTTACAGCGCTCTTGCTTGATTTTTGTACTGAAAGAAATATCATTTCAAGACCTAAATTTACGATTTGCTTTAAACGCAAAAAATATAGACCTCTCATTTTTTCACGCTTAACCGGAAGTTAATATACAGCTCACGATTATTCCTTCGTTATGTTGTCTGCTTTATCACCGACGCTCGAAGGCATACAGCTGTGTTTAAATGGTCGCTGTCTTATTCTTTTTTAAGATGGACTGTACCTGTCACGAATAAATATTACAACCGACAGGTGTATGTGTTGACTTTCCACGAACAGGAACGTTAAAAGTGTCCGGCGTATTGAAGACAGAATTCTACATTTTAAGTTTTTCCTTGTCTAAGAAGACAAATCACTGTGAAATGCAAGAACATCTGCAATACAGGTAAGTTGCTTGCAGTCACCGTGTTCTTTGTGGACTGTACTTCTTACTGTTTTGACAGGATTGTGTTTCTTACAGTTTTCACGTTTTCAGGTCCCACTCACATCCTGTGCCCCACCGTGGCGAGCAGGTGGAACAAAGAACGGTGAGTCCCTGAAATATATCTCCATCACTACATTACAGAATTCTCTGAGTTGTGTTCGAAAGTTTTGTTTGAAGTTTTTTCGGAACAGTCTGAAGACCACTTGCCATATTTCGGCTCTGGATGAGGGCGTTTTGATTAAATTTAACGTCTGCAGCCATTACATTAACACTTGCACCTTCATCTTTGATTCGAATTTAACATCGTGGGCTGTGTTTGCACAAAGAGGCCTAGACGTCTTACATTTTTCTGATAATTATTACAGAAATTTTGACGACATTTGTAGCCACTGGGACATCGGTTGTGCCGGTCGTCTGCGCATGTTCCTTATTCACGTACCTCTTTTTAGAAGTACTGGCAGGCACTTAAACCCGACTCTTTGTGTCCCGTAGTTAGGGGCCCTTATTTCAAGTTTCTTGGAGGATTTCATCACCTTTTTACCGTAGGACGTCAATTTAATCATAAGTTAAAAGTCGACGCCTTACAATAACCTAAGGGCACGTTATTGTGCCATGAATGAGGACCTCACAGCCCCACTGCTAAACACTCGAGCCTTCTGCATTTCTACGCCCTGTTGACTGCTAAATACCCGTATTTACCGAAGTTTCGAAGCAGCCAGCTTGGTCCTGAACATAGAGGCACTAAAACTATTTGAAACATCGCTGACTATTAAAATTGACGTGGCGTCACACTGGAGCATACTTTACCCTTCGTCTGTCTTACTAAATTTTTATTTGCACCTCGTTTAATTGCAGTAGAATGTAGGAATGCAGGTTAATAACTAAGGACGTACACAGTACAGGTCCGACACTAAGCGGACTGTACGCCCACAGGTGCCGCTGATAAGCGACCGCCACAATCTGTTATGACACGAATGTGCGGATGCGTATAAAACACTGGATAGAGAAAAAAACACTGACATTTCTATTCCAAACTTCGAAATGAATATTAAACATGGGTGTTTGTGACCTTATTCTGTGTGCGTCCATAACATTAGGGCATTATGGGACAGAATTGTCGGCTGAAATCAGTTATAATTTTGCAGGTATTTTACACACCCCCAGAATATCAAATTACAGGAAATTGGCAATCTGAGTGCATTTCCTTTTATTTCACATCGTATGAAACCAAGCAGTTGGCAGGAAAAGTGGGGAAAAAAATGTTGACATTTGATTGAGAGTTTGCCATAAGTTTTTCAGACAGCAGATAAACTTCTGTTTTCATGCAGAATAAAAGATTTTTCCCTTCATCTCAAACAGTATTTTCCCTTCGCTTTAAACAGTGTTACCCTAGTTTGTGTTGGAACATCAGCAGAGGGCGATACGAAGTGTCATGAACTGTGGTGCTGGTGCTGTTGTGTCTCGTGTAGGCAGACCTCTGTCCTTACCTCTGTTCTCTGTGCAGTGATGACACTGGGCACTGAAACCTGCAAGTTTGTTATCAAGTAAGTTACATCCCCTAGCAGGTGGCAGGACTGAACCATCGCTAAGGAACAGCGACCGCAGTTACGTAACGTACAGTGTTACTGGATGTAGAGCGGTCGTAGTACATCTAATGTTTTACGCGAATAAAATTTCCCGCGATTTATTAGCATTTATATCAGAAGTGCCTCACGTCAAAAATACATTTGGGCATTTAAAACTACAGCATCTTTGATGGCCCTGGGGGGAGGGGAGGGGGGTAAAAGGTGAAAATGTGGGGCACAGTGGCTGTTATTTTGCGTTTATTTAAACATCGACGCAACCTGAAAGCGATCTGACAATGCTGGATGCTGCTGATGGTTTGGTCTTGATTATTTCACAACACATTGACACCTGCATCGTTCAATAAACTCGGTGCTGTGCCGGTGTCATACCTTCTGCGCGCCGTCCTACTGAAGGAACCTGACAGACGCAAAACTTTCCAATTTTGAGAACACTTCTGATACATTGCTTTTAGGGAATTTAAGGGTATGTTTGCAGTTTCCATGATATTTTTTTAAATACACTTTTAGGGCAACATTAATCTGCGCAACTATTTCTGTTCCAGCTGTCCCGCTAACATTCGCCCACCTTTACTAAGTTTTATGAGCTGCCGCGACCCACAATAAGCCCGTTTGCTGCTGTCAGTTTATAGGGCCAGCCTGTTTGCCTGCTCTGTGTTTGTCTGTACTCCTGCAGGACACAAACCCTTCTAACAGTGACATTTACCTAAATGTGTATAAGACTTAGCTCGTACCTCACAGAGGACAGTCTGTAACGATTACAAGGATCAACCATTTAACGTGGCTTGGGACAGTAATCTGAATTGGTGGGAATCACAGAAACACATAAGTAGGCAGTGCGGGGGGGGGGGGGGTCGAATGTTGACTTTATGGTACACACAATTATCACTGGAATTTACAAGCTTAAAAAGTCGTCTGCCAATCCCAGTGGCCGCGCGGTCTAAGGCGTAGGTCTGCGGCCGAGCGCTTGCTGGGATCGTGGGTTCGAATCCCACCGGTGGGCATGGATGTTTGTCTCTTTTGAGTGTTTGTGTTGTCAGGTACAGGTCTCTGCGACGGGCCGATCCCTCGTCCAGAGGAGTCCTACCGACTGTGGTGTGTGTCTTGAGTGTGATAAAGTGAAAATAAACGACCTCACACCCACTGTGAGTAGGTAAAAAAGGGAAGGACTGCGAAACGAAACGAAGAAGTCGTCTTCTGTGTTGATTAAAAAATATATACTGTAACTGGAATTGAAACCTGATTGTGGCCAACGTGCAGCTGCCTGCACGGGCCTTTTAGCTTTATATCCTAAAACCTCGATCAAAATACGCAAAATTTACCTTCATCGAAGAAAACGGGTACGAAACAAATTATGTATACATAAACTAGTATCTTGATGCCACCACCAACTTAGCGTCTCAGTTCTGCCCCGTTATCTGCTGACGCCTTCAGTAGCTGTGGCTGTGTCGTGTCCAACGGTATCAGCAAATATTGAAATGAAGAGGAATGTGAAAGCAACCTGCCGTGGTAATTTTTGGAGTACAATCCTAGTGTTTGGTGGGACTGAGGAGAACCACGAATTCTGTCAGAATAGCCAGTCTACGAACCGAGATTTGAATCCGGGATATCTCGTATAGGCCTACTGCGTCACTTTGTAAAATTCTGTGCTCCCGTGCAGCTACTACAATACGTGCCGGACCCTGTTCAGCGCAGTAAAATTCTGTGCTCCCGTGCAGCTACTACAATACGTGCCGGACCCTGTTCAGCGCAGTAAAATTCTGTGCTCCCGTGCAGCTACTACAATACGTGCTGGACCCTATTTAGTGCAGGAAGGCTGCTTTTGCCTGGGCGAGACTCATGACAATCTGCCAGTTCAAGCAAACATTAGGAAACGGTATGTGAATGGCGTGCTGCTGCCTAACCGTTGCACTTTAAGGCCGCCTGAGATGCGCCGTCAGTTCTGATGAAAGAGGCACGTACGAGTAGGTCTGCCTGCCAAGGTACCCCCGTACCCCGATTTTGCTACCATGTTATGAAATGACTGGACCGTCAGCAGTCCCGTTTCCTATTATTTCTAAATCCTGTGGCCAATATTTTTTTCTATGTTTATATTTCATCAATATGCAATACCATCGAAAATGATAATATCAAATATATACAGTCGGACCCTGTTATAACGACATCGGTTTAAGCGAAACCTCGTATATAACGTCGGATATTCTGTGGTACCAATTAATTCCTCACTGTTAACCATCACATTACTCTTTTCGGTTAGACCAACACTCGTTTATAACGACACAAAATATTCCCTTTCATGACGTTATAACCGAGTTCGATGGTATTTTGTAAGCACACAGACATTCGGTGTAAAATTGTGTCTGTGCTTTATTGCACACCAGGCAAAGATATATATGGATGAATGGATGTACAGCTCCAGTCGTTCTTAACCTCGACATTGGATGCAGGTGAGCCATTATCTTCACGCTCCGGCCGCTTCACCCCAGGGGAGAGAAACCCGGTGTCCATTGAGCAGGAAGCTGGGTGGGACGCAGGGCCGGTGCGGGGAATTGAACCATGGAACGTCCAGCCTGTAGCCTGGTCGCTGTACCAACTGAGCTGTCTGAGTTTCTAGTAGATGGACGTTGAAGAAATAACTGACATGCAACTTTCCTTGTTTTACACCTTCGGCGCAATTGTACACGCATGCACGCACAGGACTTACAGTTGTACATACATGCACACACAGGACTTACAGTTGCACATACATGCACTTAAGAGGACTTACAGTTGCACCCACACACATGCACTTACAGGACTTACAGTTGCACACACACACACACACACACACATGCACTTAGAGGACTCACAGTTGCGTGCACACACACACACACACACACACACACACACACACACACACACTTACAGGACTTACAGGTGCACATACATGCATGCACAGGACTTACAGTTGTACATACATGCACACACAGGACATATGGTTGCATATACATGCACGCACAGGACTTACAGTTGCACATACATGCATGCACAGGACTTGCAGTTGCACGTACATGCACTTACAGGACTTACAGTTGTACAAACATGCATGCACAGGACTTACAAAGATGCAGTGTATCAAGGGGCATTGCAATAAATGCAGTCTGGCGTTAAGCATTGTACATAAAGTCACATAGGAAAGTTATGTAGCTTAGTACCCTTTTTTTAATTTATATGCTTTTGGTTTTCGCCTAAAATAATGAAGGCCTGTTTGGGAGATAGGTGTATGAACTGGTGATTATCAAATGTGCACCACGTAGAGTCATGCTGAAGCCCTTGTAATGCAACTTCATGTAATCCTACTCATAAGAGTCTTCACTTTGCATTTGGCTCTAGGGCCCACATTCCTTCTCATATTTTGAAGACTATTTCTCTGAGGGTGAAGCGCCTGAAATAAGAAATTATCCATCCACATGCTTCTAGTAATGACGTTAAGACTGTGCGAGGCTTTGCACTTCACAGCGGTAACTATACCTTCTCTCTCACACTTCCTTTTCTTGTATTTGAAATTTGCGTTTACCTCTGTGTAATGCCTGCAGTTTCCTGTGTCGAGCACATGCATAACATCAAAGTCGGAGCAGGGGCTGCACCAGCGAACAAGCAACGCCCAAGTCACAGTACGGAGTAGGGGGCTTTGAGAAACCAGACAAGGAATCCAGCTCATTTTATGGATCCTGAAGGTTCACTGCCCTGCTCATAAATGCCCCAGCCTGGATGTGCCAGTCCTTATTTTTCCATCAACAAATTTACTGGTTCTTACCATAGCAATATGAATGCACTCAAATTTTAACAAATATGATTTTCTTATGTGTACCTACGTCCCCCAGATTCCCTCACCCCTTTAGCTTTTCTGATTACAATATTGTACTAATCTTTCAATGTCTTCATGCTTGCTACATGTCCAGCTTATCTTCATCTCCCTAATATGATCGTAGTTAAAAACGAAAGCACAAGTCTCCCAGCCTCCAAGGCAGTGTTGAAGACTGGAATGATGGGCCTTGAATATGAACCTACTATGATCCTTTCAAATGTTGGAAACCACTGGCCCAGTGCCACAGCATCATGTCGCAGAAGACTTGAATCCTCAGCAACACTGGTGTGAGAACCGCAAATCTCACATCCTTAAAAGTATTTGCTGGAAAGTACAAATTGTTTACAAGGTTTCTTTTGTATAACTGTAAAAGAATTCGGTTTTTATACCAACAGCATTCCATGTGGTACTCCCTATACATCATTCTTTCTGATTTCATAAATAAGTCTACAACATATTTTTTGGCTCTTTGTTACTGGAATCTATGTGAGGATGTTTCGACAAAGTACGTGACATTCTGAGCCGACAGAAATATAACCAGCCCCCTTCATTAGTCAGCAAAATGTGTGCCTTCCAACAAAACAAGTCACCTGTTTCCTTATAATATTGAACATGTTAAACATTCCTCTCTTGTGTAAGTTGTGCTGCTTGTCTCTTTACCTTGCATCTACAGCATGTCTCAGAATCCTAATTTTATAAACTTCAGTCTTTTTTTACCACTTCCCATCATACTCCACGCTTCATGTCTCTAACAGCTGCACGGAACTGTCATATGGTTTAATGAAATTGTGTTTGTATTGTATATCCTCCTGAGTTGTCCTCTTTGAGATTTTCACTGGTGTTGTCGTCTGCTGGTGTTTTGATGCATGTTTATAAATCATATTTACCTTCAAAACCTACCATTTACGTTAGACACCATCACATTTAGGTTTCCTAAATCCTGTGTTTTGTCCACAGAGCATATTAGTGCATTTTATATGGATTTCAGAGAAAGCGGTGACTCTTGCCATGTACAACTTTACTAATAGGCTTTTACAACAGAGAAGAGTGTTTACTGCACGGTGCAGACTGGGTTTTTAAATAAAACAGATTGTGTTCATCCTTAAAGTGTTAAGCAAGCAATTGGTTAATCTGTCGTTTTATTTAAAATTTTGACGTCGAGTTTCACAGTTGAAATTTCTTACATTGCAATGCTGTGTCTTGAACTGCTGTTTGGCAAGCTTCATAGGCAACTGATTTATAGTACTTAAGAGGATGTGTGGAATCAAGAAACAGGCAGTAAGAAAAGGCTTGGTAAATTTACATAATGAAAAGAGTCATTACTTTTACTCATCATCCCATATTTTTAGAGTAATAAAATCAAGGGGGAATAAGCTGGGCACACATCATTCTAACCGACAAACAGGTTAAATATTTTTTTAATTTATAGGCCTACATTCATGAACACCATCTGTGTTTTCATCTAAATTTAAAAAAAACTGATGCACTGCTGGGCCACTTTCCATAATTAAAACAGTATCAGTTCAGGAGCTAAGTGAAATTAACAGATAGCCCTAATGCAACCTGTGGGCTGTGTGTAAAGACTCTTAGTCCAAGTGAAACCGAGTTCCAAGTTCTGAATATTAGAATTATGAAGTGACTTTTGGAACGCCTCATGCTGTTAGGCTGGGAACTGCCCCTATTCCTCAGAGCAGAAGGGCAGTGCAGGTTCTAAGGCTTTCAGGACAGTCAATCAAATGAACACCTTCTCGCTTTTTATGCCATGTAGGACTGTAGGCTGAGACATAATTCAGTCACTGTGAAGATGGGAGCAGGACATCTCTTCGAAATGTTCGTGTCAGCCTACATCCTTACGAGACGTCAAAAATATGAATACAATACATTGTGCTCTGGTTTTATCAAACATATTTCACGCCATTCTTTCACCAAGGTATTTATTCATCTTTTAGTTGCCATGAACTTCAGTTTTCCTTTAGAACATAGAAGCTGTCACTTATGTACAGAATATTCTTGTTCTTATAGTTTTCTACTCACAACAGTAAGTTGGCCTGTTGATCATATTTGTCTTCAGGATACACAAACTTACTGTTGCCTACCTATGAGATTAGTAATGTGTATTCCATAGGAACAGTAATAACACTTGTAGTAGAAAATTTAATTAATTATATATAAATGCAGTTACTTAAAGACTTAACTGTAGTGTAACTATCAGTAGTTTTCAAATAAACATTTATAAAAACAACTACAAATTATGTTACTTTATAAAATATTCATTTTAAATATTATGTTTACATATGCAGGTATCATGTCCCCTAAGATCAGATTCATGATGGAGCTGCATGGTTATTTGTCCACGTGAGTCCACTCCTACCAATTAATTCCTCCAGTCTTTTAATTTCTAAGAAATACATGATTTTCTGGCTCATTCAACTGCCCTGTACAGCACACAGTCTGTGTAAAACATACAGTCTTTGCAGAACACTGAAATCTGTCTAATTCAATTCCAGTACTGGTAATTTCATGGAAATTTCCTTACTACAGATTATTTTCACTAATAAGTGTTCCCTGCAGGCATTTCACCCACTTATTTTGTCCACTGATGTATCTGTCACACCTCACTCCAAGCTCACATGCACAATACCTAAAATCACACAGCAGAAATTTCTTGGCTTACACCAGGATCTCAGACTGCTTCACAGTGCCATTAGAACAGCCAGTATAGACCACAAAAACTGCACAGTATGTTGTATGCAGCTTGTACAGGCTACATGCTTCACAATCACAATTCATTATCAGTTTATCAATACCAATACAAGTTTAAAACAAGCTTCAAAAGCCACGTTCTTTAATCTCAGTTTCATTCAGTAATGACATGAACTGCAAGAGTTACACCTACAGCCTTTAGACAATAACCACATCAATTCATTTTGTATGAAACAAATGCACAGTTTTTTAAATACACATGCATTATTCTCTAGTTGCCTAAAAACTTTTGGTAACATTTTGTACCACTGCAAACACAAATAACTTTACCTTTACGCAACACGGCAAGTGCACTTGTAAAAGTCATCTGGGGCCACAAAAAAATAGGTAGGAATAATTTTTATAAAGTTCAGTGAATGGATTCATAATTACAATGATGCAATATTTGTCATAATGTGCTTCAATTACTTTATGTACCCCGTTAATGCATTTTCAGTACCACACCTTGCACTGCGGTCAGGAACTCTCTCATGATTTGCTGAACTGCCCTCCATTGATAATGCCATTCTAGGCTGTAACATTTTGTGTAGATACAAGAGTTGACACAGCAACTGCTCATTTTAGTCTTAGTACAAGCTAGCTACACAGATTAAAAAAACAGAGGCATAAGCAATGACTGTGTTTTGTTTTATGGTTTGACTAATGTTTGGACATTGTCCATTGCCTAGGTTTATTAAAATACATTACTTCAGAGACTGAAACTGTCTCCATGTTGAGGTGTGGAGGACAGATGGTGTTCCCATTGTGTGGGTAAATTAGAAAGAGCTGGCCACTAGCATGGACAGGTTGAGTCACAGAGGTTAGCATGAGTTTCAATACATGCATACTTGCGTTATGATGATCCGCTGTGCTGGTACAACTTGACACTTCAATTCTTCATAACCTACTTTTTTCTGGGTGGTACTGGGGGTGGCAGACATGGTTCAGAAGATGGTACCTGCACATTCACATACTCGGGTAATTCTGAATTGTCACTTGGAGTAGGGCTGACAGTACCAATTGTACCAAGCTTCATCTGAGATGAACCTTCCTCTGATTTCACACCTGTCACAGTCTCTGCTGTAGAGGCATTCAAAGACATTACACCAGGCACGTTCACATAATCTTCCAGAGAACTATCACCAGGTGGATTGTCTTGCAGTTCCAAGTACTCACAATCGCCACCATCACCTAAAGTGTGCTGTTCACCACCATTTTTCTTATTTCTGTGTGATCTCCTCTTGTTGGTTGGAGATCGCAGGATCATGGCTTCAAACACAAAAACACAGAAACACTGCATGTTTAATACCAGTACGTGAATATGGATTTATACTTTTAGTATCATAACAGGGTACTTTGAATCCAACAGGGCAAAATTGCAATGACCCCCCTGAAGCTCTCACAATACAGAGACCAGGAGTAGTGTCGAGTATTCATTGCAGTGTCTGGGCAACAGGCTGCATGATCTGGGGATCGATTTCCAGGATTAGCAAGAGACTTTTGCTTCTCCAAAATGTCCAGACCGGACACCCAGCCTCCTATCCAATGGGTACCACAGGTGGGGATGGTGTCTTTTCCACGCGTAAAGTGGTCACAGCATTAAGTTAACCACTCACCTCCATCTACTGCCCAGGTTAAGAATGAGTGGAGCTACAACTCCGCCCTTTCTGTAAGCCTTCATCATGTAGGCAGGGAAAAATTATATATATTTACTTTTCCTTACCTTACACAGAATTGTCACATCTGTTTGTTCTAAGCTAGGGGGACTGAAAAAAGTGTTGACTTTTGTTAATGTGTTTAGTCACCAAAGACTTAATTTACACAGATATCTTCCTCGACATTGATTGATCTTTTAAATTGTGCCTCGAGTTTAATTTAATGAATTTTAATTTATTTGAAATGAAAAGTTCATGTCTCCTGCCGCTGATGGCATAGTTCTTTGATTCTCTGACTCAAGTGTCCATGGTTTGAAGCAATAAAGAATGCCTGACATGTCACATACAGATAATTACATCACCGATGCTGGGATTTTATACACTGGTCAGTCTGACAAGTCTTAGTACTATGTGGCTCGATAAATAAACAGATAGGTACAAATGGAGCCCACAAAAGCAGGGTATAGGCCAAGTAACACCACAATGTATCATGTTCAGATAATACCTTCAAATATAAACAGGGTTCAGGAATGCTTCCCAACAAGAAATGCACTGTAATGCAATGTAATGCATTATAATAAAACTAATCTCATTCATAATCACAAAATTATTATTTCCTTAGAAATTACATAGCACAGATGTTTTATAAATAATCAGTACCTAAGATTGCAGTACCCTGAAAATTTATTTATTACCACATTGTAGTAACAACTAAATAATTACATACACAAATTTGACCCTTTGTTTATTATCTGAATGTAAAAAGAAGGTCAGTAATATACATTATTTAACCTTGCTATCATCAGAAAACTCACTGGTTTTTGTGAAAGAATTGGCGTCCTCACTGTTAGCAAAACTGCCGCTTGATAACTCAAACTCTAAGTCAGGTCGAGGTGAAGGCCACGGAGGGCGGTTCTGAAAAGCAAGGTCAGCAAAACCATTACCACCTCAGACTCACTTTCAGAAATAAGCATATGGGAAGGAACTTCACATGTAATGAAATTATTTATGGGAATTAATGACTGCATATTAACAACACGACTTACTGCACCAGATTAATGGGGTTTAAAAATAAATTCCTTTAATAATATTAACACGTGGTCCTAAAATTACAGGAATAGATTTAATTACAAAGTTACTAGTGTGCTTCCCCATCAGAAATGATGAATTGAAAAATAAAGTGTAAAAAACATTTTTAATTGTGATCATGTAAAATATATCAACCAACTGTATACTTCCTTAAGTATACTGGCTCCACGGACTTTATTGATTGCTTTCTCATTTTTATTAATTTTAAAGCATCTGACAGCAGACAGATTTCAAGAATCAAATAATGTTATATGTTGCATGCCATCATTAGCAACTTCTATAAAGGAATCATAGACTTACAAACACAAACATTCATACAGCTTGATTTTTTATATGTGAGAAGATAAAACCCAACCACCAATCACATCAAGCGCTTCCAACTTGTTATCATCATTATTTAATATTTCAGTGAACCTCAGTTATTTAAGTAGCATTGTAAAAAAGAATTTGGAAACACGCAAATTAAAAGTTTTGTAAAATTTATGTGGTGATATATTGGTGCATTATGCCGGTCAAGTTCTGTAATGTCACTGCCTTAAGCCTATACCAATACACTTAGCTGTAAATGGAAACAGATAACCATGGAAAGCAACTGTGATGCTACCCATCTGTTATGTTCTCAAAAAACAACAGTATTACGGAAGCTAGATAAGATTCTTTTCATATATCAGTACTTATACAAATTGCTGGAAAAAGTCACAAGAAGTGTAATGACACAAAATGTGTAGTGACACAAAATGCATTGTGACACAATATGTTCCACAGTACAATAAAACATTCTTACAGAAGTCATTACTAGTCAAATATTACTGCAATTCTTTGACATGAATGGAAATAATCTATTCTTACTTTTCCTGTGCATAAGAGACAAATTCTTGTTCTTCATACTGCATGATTCACTTAAAGAAACCAAATTCTGTAACAAAGAAGCTCAGTGAAAGAATACCTCTATGGATGAGTTATTTGCTGTACAGCAAGCAGGTGATGGAGTCATCTGTTGCTGGAGAGAAGCTGGAGTGTACTGTGGAGAAACATATAGTCCACGCAGTGGTCTTGGAGGTGGGGGTACTTCATAGCTCTGGATACCAAATTTAGCACCGCCGCTGGGGTTTCTTGCATCAAAAGCTGAAGGACATGTCTAGCAGGAAGAAAAATATTACAGTTGCTTCAGTTTTAAACTGAGATAATTTATCAAAGTTCACAACTCAATTAGCAAAGAACACTGACTGCTGTAATGATGAATTATGTAATGATGTCACAGTGATCATCATCTTCCACCTCTCACAGTTCTGTCATGCTTCCAACTAACCACCTTCATTTTGTGGGCTTTGTCTTGTAGTTAAAGATAAAGTTTTCCCCACTCATGCCACAACATCACAAAGGTTGAGTGGAGGTATAGCGTTCCGCAGTCATAACCTCAGCACTAGACGTAGATGAGTTGCTTTGTAGTTACTCAGTGAATTTCACAACCTAACACAGACATGCTATAGTTACTAAATCCCTAGAAAATTGCTATGCTAAACATGAAAATAAGTATTTAAAAAAAATTATTCAGAAACAAAATACCGCACTAGTATAGTACAATTCCATTTTGGGGGGGGGGGGGGGGGGTACAGAAAAACCCCTTGTCCCTATTGGGATTTAAAGTCCAGACCATCCACTCCATAGTGTAGTCACTATGCCAAGATGCCACTCCAGCTCATTCTCTGCCAGGAAAATGGTTAATGAACAGCACACCTTCCTTCCTTGTGCCAACAGGTTAGCACATTTTCAGCATACCTTTCTGTCTTCAAGGTCAGAATGGGTACCAGAGTCACCCAGGCTTGCAGCACTGCAGGCACTTGCAGTGCTCATACGTCCTGACGATGATGATGAACCTGTAATGAACTGCAAGTGAGGAACTGGCCATAATGATTGCTAAAGGACAGAATATTCACGGGTGTCAATTAGAATTGCATAGAGACATGAAATTATAAACATCCATGAGTGATGATACAGAATACAGTGAATAGTGAATACAGAAAGAAAGAATGACTTGTAAACGTTCTTATAGTCACACTCACCTTGTGTTTCAGTGATGAATTCACAGCAGCGTGAGATAACACAATTTGTGTTCAATGCAGGGTTTTTTTTTTTTCTGCTTTCAGTTAGTTGAATTTGCAGTAAAGGAACATTAACACCTCTGAAGGATGCAAAATAGTAAAGAATAAATTTGAGAAATATGGAACTCCCGCTCTCTTTACAACATCTCGTGTTAAACATGCCAAGGTTAAGGAAAAAACATATGTAGCATTGGAATGAATAACTGGGGCAATGAGGTTAGAAAATCACCATTCCGTTAAGTTACACATTTTACTTAAAGCAACAGTTCACAGTAGATTAGGGGTTATTTTTGAGCATAATACAGAGGGGCAACTATTACTTATGCCTCCTTAAATGACCATTAATGCAAGTATATCAGCGATGCAGATCAGAAACTTGGTTGTTGATACATGGTCAAGTTACATCTTTCTTAAGCTGAACTCACTGGAAATACTGTGAAGACTTAAACTGCTGGACGGACGTTGACAGACAGGCAACGATTCACTGTCATTAGTCTTTCCTCCATCTCCCTGACAACTTCCTGATGGTCCATGTGAAGACTCCTTTGTTTCTAAAAGAAAAAGTTAAGTTAAATCGCACACACTACTCAAAAATAATTTGCATTTGAACAGACTATGCTGGCTCAATATAAAATGGTCACATAAGAAATTTGCTACCTATAAAATTGTATACAGCTATATGACTATAGTGGTCACCAAAGTAAATGCGGGGTTGCCTCACCTTGCCCGTTGGAAAAAACAGGCACTGCCAAGTCTATTCAGCAACATGAGTAACAAAACCATCTAACATAACTGGTACTAGCCAACACCTGGCCATGAGCCCTCCTGCCATCAGTGCTGATACTGTCACCATAGTGCTTTCAATGACACAATTTTAAACAGAAATGTGATGATACGTAACATTCTATGGGGTCATTACTTTATGTGATGACTATTTGTTGCCACTTCTTGTATGTTTGCTTATTGCATTAATGTAGCCCACTCAGCCGACTGCCCACATTCATGTCAAGAAGTGACGTGAAAAATGATAGTTGTCAGATAATAAAGGACCCTGTACAAGCCAAGAAACAACTGTATAAATTCATGACAGTGCAGACATGCAGTCTGATGAAAATTTTACAGTTACAGTTTTAGAACAAGTGTGAAGAATCTTCAAGTGTCACTTCTGCAGGTAAATGGAGAAGCTGTTGTACATAAATCTAGTAGCCGAAGGTTCATGTATTCTGGGATGTTATGCCATGTTGACTGGTAAAGAATTACTGACATTCAGAACTGTAGTGCCTCCATCTCAGGCTCAAGCAATCCAAGACCACTGCTTGATCTGTTGATGAACGCATTACAGTTGTATATGTCAGTAAATCCAGACAGTGACTGTGGAGTTTGCAGTTGAACATAGCAGTGGTTTATGCTGGGTAAGGTAAAGCCAACCATCCTTTGCTTTTGACCAGTTACCTATGTATTCCTTTTAAAAATACATCAGGCTGAAATGCAGCCGCATTTTGTCGGTGTGAGATACTACACTTATGTCAAGTAGTGTTCTACAAGGTTACCACTGTGTGTAAATTTGGCTTTAGGTTTGCTGTAAACAAAACACCTAACAAATGGTGACCAACAGAAAGAAGGTCATGCAGTGATAGAGACTCATGTTTTTGACAGGATCTATATGACTCCCCTCCCCTGGCTGTTGTTGTGGGACTGTATGCATTGCCTTAGGTAAAGGACAGTATCTACCAATGGGCACACTGCAACCTCCAGAAGACTTGATCTTCAGCAACACTGCTGTGAGACCTTTAAGTCTTGAAACCCCAGTACCACATGACTAAACTGCCACATTGTTTGTTTTCATATTAACAACTCTGGAATAGTAATGAAAACACTAATAGAATGTTATGGTAGACAACTGATATGAGGTGGGAATGTTACACAAAACAACTGATAAGAAGATGCAATGTTTTGGCAACTGACATAAATGGGACTGGCATGAGAGACTACTTATAAATGACACAAATGTTATAGCTCACTGATAAGAGAACTCAGAGAAAAGGATAACGAAGCTAGGTGCACTGAATTGAGTTTCTTTTATTACACCAGAGATCCTGATCCTATGATTTATGACATAATTCTAACCTCTTGGCTTTCCTCTGAATAAGTTGCGAATTCGCTCAAAAGGTGTAGGGCGTTTCATACTTTCCTTCATCCTCTGTTGAAGTCGCTCATATTCCTCACGCATCTGATTCAGTTGCTCCTGCGAAGAATATCATTTATTAAGGATCTTAAATGCCTTCATCAGTATATACGTGTCTGTGAAAATGGTAGATATCTCTATTAAAAATTTTCCACAAAGTGTAAAAGGCTTCATACTGAACTCAACATAAGACACAAACCACACACACATAATCCAAGTTCATAACAGGGCTAGTTGACTGAATTACACCGGAATTTTTTTGCAAAAAAAATGATATCTTATGTTCCCATACAGGTGGCAAGCCTGGATACCAACGAGTGATATCTTCTTGTGGCTACATTTATTAAGCTTAAACAAAAATCACATGAATTATTCATACATATATACGTAAGCCGTCCCTACTTAACCACTTAACCCTAGCGCTACGGCACACAACACCAGGTCAATTTAATGCTGATAAATTTTCATGACCAAAGACCCAAAGAATTTTGCCTGGACTCAGATTAACACTGTTGCAACTGGCATGTTGCAGGATCTTCAGCAGCGGGTCTCAGTGGCTCAGTCATTGTCTCTCACTGCAAGCATTGTATTTTAGTGTTCACATGGCATGCTTGATTTGCTTTACCTCTGGGCCATGACACTGAACACACTTCATCTCCATTAGTAACCTTGCCAAGCCATGGGTCAGTGTTCCCACGTAGTGTATGAACAAGTCTTGCACTAAGTTCTGCTCAGTGTGTGTTCAAAATTTCAACAGATTTAAAAATGTTGTTCTTTCTGTTACAATAAAATCTTGAATATGGGTACACATGTCAGGTTCAATGAATTTGAGCACAATAGGATATATGTTTGTTGTTTGTTATACCATGTTCATTCATTTTATTGTTTCCATTATATATATGTTAACCAGAAAATGTGATATGCATAATAAACAGCCATATATAGCCTCGTAATACTAGATAAAGGGTGGGCCAGAACACTGGGAAATGCACCTCAGGTATTTTACATAACTCTAATCGGAAAAAATGATTTGTTCTATATTGTTTTACTCTAGGCTGCAATTTTCAGGAACGTAACCCTCTTACACAGCGGCATTCTGTACAAATGATACAACATGAAAACCTGAAGGGGCACTTGGAATACAATGCACTGTTCATATTTAACGTGTGTGTCATCACCTGTTTGTCCTTAAATGACTGCTGCACGTCATTTCTCTTTTGCCAGTTCACCACTAACGTCTCAATTTCCGCAATGCTAAATACATTGTTCTTAAAGTCATTCAGAATCTCCACAAGCTCCTCTTGTGCACCGTACTGTTCAGGTACTTTCTTAGCACTGCCAGCTGAAAGACAGAATAAATGTAATTTGTTGAGATGTGCTTCTGATGTGGATATTGTGGAATATCATTATCAACAGCATCAATCCAGCAACACAATATATGTACATATATGCACACATCACAAAGGCACTGTGCTTCTCTAAAATGTCAGTCATTCTTTAACAGTTAACAGGGTGTAACGTGTCAAAAGGTTTATATCATCTTAATATTATACATCTTCTGTGCAATGTCTGACTTATTGCACACTTTACAAATAACATGACCTTTGTGTGTATTCCCTGAAGATGGCTACATATTTCACTACATTGTTTTCACCCTGCATTTTTATTGAATTAATCGCTAAAGAGTATCAACAAGAAGGCACAAGTGTTTCCCCTACGTGACCTTAGGGGCCCACCTTTACTCCTACATGTTTTGGTGGCATGTTTACCACCGTCAGGGTGTTCACACTTTGAGGCTGCAACGCCACTTGTGGACGGTATCCCACAAGTGGCGTTACAGCCTCCAAGTGTGAACGCCCTGATGATGGTAGTAAACATGCCACCGGAACATGTAGGAGCAAAGGCGGCCCCCTAGGGTCTTTAGGGTCACATAGGGTAAACACTTGTGCCTTATTGTTGCTGCTGTTTAGTGAATAATGGCTACATATGTTAACTGAAACATGTTGGGGTAACTTGTATATGGTATGAAGTGCGCAATAAGGTGAAATAAACCTTATCTGTAACATCTATCATCATCTCCACTGTGACAACCTCAAATCTCACAAGTCACCATGGCAGTCATAAATTACATTCTGGTTCTTATTTCTTGTGGTACTGTGTTCATTATTGGTTTAGATTATGATACCAAATACCATTCCTCACTACTTTTCTTTTTGGAAAAATCTTCCTTACTGTGCATCCTTCACACATGTGTGTACTTCTCCCATTCTTGCTGTGTTATGTTAGTAATGCAGGCTATGGAACTTCTACATAAGTAAGAAAAATAAGGAAGTAACCAACTGACAGACCAACCAACTCCATGGAGCAGATCCCTTCTTAAAAAGTTAAAAAGAGTTCCTCAGCTAGTCAAATTCCTCACACTTCATAGAACATGAAGTTTCATTACCATGTTCACAACAGCCCACCACTTCTCCCTCTCCTCAGCCTGATTAATTCTTGAACATCCATATGAATATTACCCTGTCATCTACGTATGGTCTTCCAGACAGTCTCTTTCCTTCAGGTTTCTCCCATCAAAACCCTGTATGCATTTCTCTTCTCCCCCATACATGCCACATACCCAGTACATCTCATCCTTCCTGATCTATATTTGGTGAGGTGTACAAATCATAAAGCTCTTCAATATGAAATTTTTCCAGTCTCCTGCTACGCCCTCCCTCTTATGTGCAAATATCTTCCTCAGCACCCTACAATTGAACTCCCCGCTTCATAACTTCACCTTAGATAATTACACACGCATGCGCAAGCGTGCGCTCCCCCCCCAGGGGGAGCGTTCTCAGTTTTGCTGCATCAAGACTTGCCTGAAACTGAAAACTTTTCCCCTTCTAAACTGTGCTGATCCAGAGTGTCTGACTTTGGTAACATATGCACAGGAGATGGCGATCTAATAGGTGTGGCAGGCATTTCTGTATTTGCTGCTGCTGTATTCAAATATTCCACGCTCTGTCTGAATGGTGGCACAACAGGCTTGGAAAGTGAACCTGCAAAATGACATCAGATTCTGTTCGCAAACCTATTTAGTCATACAAAAATTACTAATATATATTTCTTCATCTCCATGCAAAGGTAAACTTGATTCTGTGTTTAAATTAAGCACCATGCCATGAAAGCATATGGGGGAGTAGAGGTGTAGCTCAATGCATTCTTAACCTCAGCAAGAGAGGGAAGTGGTTAACTTCATGCCCTGGTCCCTTTACCCAAAAGGGAAGGATTCCTAGATTTCCTAGTACAATGGAGTGGAGACGGGTGGGCCAAAGAGCCAGTCTGGACATTAAAAAGAGGAGCAAAAACCTCTTGGCCCTGCCAGAAATCAAATCACAGTTCCTTGGTCTTCTACCCTGCAGCCTAGTTACTCACAGTGTGTATATATGATGCCATACACAAAGAAAAATTGTAATAAATTTGATGTTTCATGTAGTTTAAACAGAAGTGTGGGATGTTTGGAATTGTTTTCTCTACATACAGAACTGCAAAGGAGTCTGTGAAGAAGGCATTAAGTTGTGACACCATGCCTTCATAGTGTATCAACCAGTACCATCTCCTAGTGCATTATACAGAACATCAGAGCACTAGAGGCAGTACAAAATCACAGTTTTCTCTCTCTGTAAATTATACATCTAAGAGTACAAGCACCATACCTGAATCAGATTTTATAATTTCATCTTTAAAGTGGTATAAAAAATTATCTTGTCTAGAATGATTTACTCTGAGAGACAATACGACATGCATAACTGTGTTCACCATACTGTGTATATCATATGGCAACATATAATAAAATGGCATGCACTGTATATATGTTGAATGGTACTGTATCACGTATCAAAAGTTGAGATGATATACAACTCATAAAACCCTAGCCTAATCTGGTAACTTGCCTGGAGAATGCATTTCCATGTATCCAATTTCATTCCTAGGGGGAAGATAGGGCCGTGCTGTGGGTGGTATTTGGTAGTTGTCCACGAGGCCACGTGCAGCAGGAGGAATTTGGTAGGTCTGACTAAGAGGTCGAGGTTGGTGATACTCTGTTTCATTGAAATCTGGCAGACAAAACTTAAGTACATTAATACTGATGTTTGCATATGGTCATTATTTTATGTGACATATATACATTGCCAGTTCCTGTTAGCTTGTTTGTAATACTAACATAGCCAACAGCTAACTGCCCATATGCATGGTGGGAAATGACATGTCAATATTTGTCAGATAAAATAAAGATTCTGTAGTTTCAATCTGTTTTCTGAAACAGAACTTCTTGTTACTAATTAACACATGCTGTCACTAACTTCATAAAACAAACCTGTGAATTAAACATTAAAATTTTGCTCACTTTTATACAGCAAAAAAATGAAACACAAAACTACCCATCTATGCGATGATTCATTAACTCAGTTAAGTTTTGAAGTACTGCACTAGTTAAGTCAGTGCCAAGAGAAAGGCTGTAATGATTTTTTACTGCAGATAAGCTTTGGAGACACATCAATTTTACTGTAAGCCAACACATTTGCTGTTCAACTTCAAAGCATTCTTCAACCAAACACAGAACATATGATGGTTTGCAGTGAAAATTATTGGGCTTCAGTCTTCATTTAGTTAATTAAGTAAAATGCTTTCAGTGATGACCGGTTTAAATCTTTTTCTTCATGTGAGTTTAAAATCATATCCCCTCTTAAGTAAATGCAATTTGTTGCAAAGAATATGAACATGTGGGATGTGATGCCTTGCAGTCTGGTGGAAATGTATTGATGTTTCAGGGGATCCTGCTGCCTCCATCATCAGTTTACATGGTAGAGGCAGTAGGTTAGGATATACCTACCAGACCATATGGCATCATATCACAGAAAACGCAATCTTCACAAGAAATACTTTTCTCTAATGGAGTACGTATGGCCACCAGTAGGGCCGATCTAAAGTTTTCAGTACTACTGGGTTTATACTCATGTTACTCTACATTAAGACACAATTACTTCCAGGCTTAAGGCATAATGAGGGACTGGAATATAAACTGTGTTTGAATTTCAAGACAAACACATCAGCATTTCCCACACCTGATTAATCATACTGGGCAGTGGTGTCCATGTACCTCACATGACCTTTCGGTGCCAGTCTGAGTGTACCATACAGTCATGAATGCATTTAAGGGTAGCAAATTTAACACCCCTCTGTCCTGGGCAGTAGGTGGAATGTAAACTCCAGTGTAATAGAACAGATAATGTGCTTGGTGTGACACAATGAGTGTGTCACACCCTGACCTGACAGTAACTAATACTTATCAATTCCTAATGGTAGTAATTGATTACTATTGACCAGTATTAACCTTTTAAAGCCTAGCGGTAACTTTACATACCACCAGGTTTAACATTGAAAAATTCTACGTGGTGCCCACATTGCGTTTATGTGTTTTGTACGGATCTCAGAACAAACAGCAACTTTTGCCTTATAAAACATTAAGAGATTGGTTTTTATAACCGAAGTGGAGAGTGTTTACAGCGCGGTACGCACTGAGTCCTTACATAAAATAGATACGCTTCGTCTTTAAAGGGTTAATTACTATCTGTAGAATTTGAATTTGAATTTATGAACATTTTATGAATCCAAAACAGATTAATACTTTGGATACAGAACAAATCAAGAAAACATTACACATATACAGTAGTAGCTTGTACAACACAATTAGCTTAAAACTGATTTATCTTGGTTTATTATTCTCTATTTACATTAAAGTGTTCATCTATAAAGTAGAAGGAATAGGCATGTAAATAGTTCTTTAGGGCTGATTTAAATTGTTTAGGGTTGTCACTTACATTTTTCATACTTTGTGAGAGCCTGTTAAACACTTTTATGCCAACTGAGTTGACTCTATTTTGACATATTGATAAATTTGACAATGGTTGGTGAGTGGTATATTTTTGTCTAGTATTTATGTTATAGACATCAAAATTTAATTTGAATTTATTTTTGTTGTTAACCACAAATAATGGAAGTGATAGTGTATATACTGTGATGGAAGAGGTAATCTTTTAAATTCTTACATAAATCTCTACATGTGTCTCTACTTCTGCATCCTGTAATAATTCTAATTATATTCTTCTGTATTTTAAATACATTTGCACTATATGAGGAGTTCCCCCACATTACTAAGACATAGCTGGTTACAGTCTTTCAGTACAGCAGGGCATGAACATTACAGCAGCCTCTCATATGACAAACACATGGCCAGAGCATGATAAAACATCAAAACACCAATAACAATGAACAAGGTAAGCTATATCAAAGCTCACTGAAATACGACTAAATTAATGGCTTCATACTCACCTGTGGACGTTGGCTTTCCCTCGCTCATGATCTTCATGTAGCTGTATGTGCTGGTGAATTCAGTCATTTGCTGCCCAGTTGGGGGAACAGGAGACAGACAGACAGACACACATTATTGCAGGTCAACATTTCAGTATCTCAGTATACCAATTACCATAGCTACATGTCACTTATCAATAATTACAACAGGCTGTAGTCTTTGTGCTAAAAAGTTTTGTTTTCATTGTAAAATAAATAGGTTACAATGCAAATTATGATTTTGGTCCCTTGTTCACAGTAGTTTTCCCTTCACTATAAAGTAAATAAGTGCACATCGTGAGGCTGGTCCCCCTGTTCACAGGCGGCTTCTAATCATACACAAATGTCTCTTCTTTGACAGTTTTGACTTGTTTTGAATTGTGTGGTTATATCAGATTAATTAAGGTTAGGTTCAGTCAAGTGAGGTACGAGTTCCTGATGGTAATGAGTATGAAAAATGCTGTATTCTGGGATATGATGCCATGTAGTCTGGTAGACATGTAACAACATCTGGGAAACCTAGTAGAAACCAGGATAAGACATTGGGACACAAGAAAGGGACACAAGCCTATAGGGAACCAATGGAAGATGGTACAAACAGGGGGCAGAGATCAAAACAATGGCAAAAAGTTGAGTAGAAATCTGGTGAGGAAGAAAAGGAGTGAGAAAAATATTTTTCAATTGTACAGCAAAATTTCATTAATCTGACTCGCACAGAAATGCACAGGTGCCAGATTATCAGATGGCACCTGTGCTGACTTAAGTTCTTACAGGTAATCTTTTGTTATGGCTCCTATACTTGGGCTGTACAACTCATCACAGCAAGTACTCCATTTGGATATCTCCTCCACTTTCCGGTTCAGTGGCATGAAGGTCCTCTTCCGTGTTTTCTGAAGTCTTCATAGTTGAATGAGTTGAAGGAGACAAGGGGTCAGGAGGTACCACAACAGTTGATGTACAGACACCATTGGAGGCCTTTTTGAACAAGTCCCTGGGATCTGGCTGTTTCAATGATGAAGATTTTTTCTGGTAAAAAGCAAAACTTCTGGTCTTGGGACTACTCTCCTCAAGTGCTGGATTATCAGAAATTCCATCTTATAACATGCCAGATTAACAACATTTTGCTGTATATAAAATTTGTGACTATAACAATTTAGTTTAAATACCTGTTACTTTAACAATTTACAAAACCCAAACTTCATAGTTGTTATAAGAATGTGCACACAGCATTGAAAATTTATATTCAGTTCATGCGGAACTTCCAAACCCAGAGTATGTACCAGAAGATTCATGCCACTTCACTAACTCTCTGAACCATAATATTGGTGGATCACGCTGACTTTCATAATTCAACAATTGGGACCACCATGTTGCCCATTACTCTTCACATAATATTTACAGGTTTTAGTAATTTATTTCAGACTGGTAGTTCTTGCAACAAGAGTCAGTCAGTCAGAAACAGCCCTATTTTTTACTCACTTAAATTATTTTTATGGGATTAACAACACTACAACAGTGAAGTCCTTAAACATTCTCCGTCACTTTCCAATACTTGCAACAGTTTCACTCAAAACATGGCAGCACCACAGTTGATTCCAAAATGGCAGAGACTGACAGTGCATTCTATACAACATGCAGTGATAAGAGTTACCTGAGGAATAGGCATTTTCCCAATTAAGAAAAACTTCACTTCAAAGCATCATGGATACGAGCACCACGTTCTTACCAGCAGTCCCTAGATGGCAGATGATCTTGGTACAATTCCATGACTGGATGTTAAGTCACGGAATTATGGTGTGAGTGCAAATTTTTATGTGTAAATATACAGCAGAAATCCCTGCTGGCTAGACAACTGCTACCGTAAATGTATGGGCATGCTGCTGAAAGGGTTGAAGCTGAAATTGGGCAAGAACTACAGGAAGAAACAACACAGTGGTCTCTCTTGCACTAGAGTAATATTTGACAACATATGGCAGGCTGATGAAGTGATCTGTGGCAATGACCACCTAACGCCAGATGAACTGTGTTCCACCCTACCAACTGGTAAATAGAGTTTATGGGAAGTTATTGAAGAGCTTGGCTGCACTAATGTCTGTGTTTGTCTGGTGCCACAAATACTGAAAGATGCACGCAAAGAAGCAAAGCAAGCAACTGCCACTGATCTTTGGCACCAAATGATGCTGCATATGAGAGATTCCCGTCACAAATTGTCATGCAGGATGTACCCCAGTTGCATCATTTTTAACCCAAATCCAAACAGCAATTGACTGACTGGCACCACATGACATGCCCAAGGATGATGGAATTAAAAAGTGTCCCATCAGAAGGAAAAAGCAGGGCTACTATTTTCTGGGATGAGAAAAGTGCTATTCTTGTGCACTTGTGGCCTAGGGGAACAGCAGTGAAATCTCACTAGTGTACTGAAACAACATGACATCCAAATGCTCACCTTTGTTCAAGTTTGCCCTACTAGAAAACAGTCAGAACTGTTGTTCCTCCATGACAATGCCAGGCCACACACAAGTGTGTTACCACTTAGGCCATCACAGATTTTGGACTGAGAGTGCTGCCAAACTGACCCCATAATTCTGACCTTGAATGAGCTGATTTTCACCTGTTTGGTCCTGCAAGGACACCACCATGCAGATAAGGAAGCACTGCAGAATGTCATGTGCCACTGTACCAGGTGGGAATAATTGGTCTTGTTCAAAGGTGGAGGAAGACTGCTGACAAACATAAAGACTGTCCTGTGAAGGAACTGTATGTTCAGCCATGTTGTGGTAAAGTTGTGTGAAATTATCACATGTCTAACTTAGAAACAGCCTGAAATAGAAAACCAACCACGCCTGTCACTTTGAGGGAAACTCGAACATATTTTCAGACTATCTTCATTATTTTACAAGAAGAGGCAGGCTTACAAGATCACATCAGTGTATGCCCCCTTCATTTGACTGCCCCTGTTTAGTAAGTTCTGAAACAGGAATTTTAAGAATGTTGTTATGAACATGCTACTAGAAGTGGGTTCACCTTCATGATGGTCGCGTGAACTTCTGGGGTGGGAGTGGAACTGGCACCACTTCATGTAGGCTGCTTAAATCTTAATTAAAATACCACCTTACTCAATTAATTAAGTTCTGGCATAAGCACACAGGTATTTTCTACCATATTTTCCAGAACACAGGACAATTTTTTCCTCGAAATACTGTACAAAACTCTCCTGTGTCTGATGGTTCAAAGATGAAGAAAATATCCACCCCCCGCCATAAATTTGCCCTAAAAGATCTTGTGCATCTTATGGTCCAGAAGATCACTTATATCCATTAAGCCAATGAGGCTGAGTAAAGATGAACACTAATATGAAGTGAAAAAATAATCACCATGTATCCCCGGAGTGTACTAGCCAGCTTGCTATGGCCGGCCGCTTCAGCCATTTCTGCTGGTGTCAGCTCACATGCATTTCGGATCTCACAAGCATACTCTCCACCTGGACACTCCAGAAGCTGCCAGACAAATTTTTCTAGTCCATATCTTGCTGCAAAGTGCAGTAGTGTTGGATATTCTTCTGGGCCTTAGAAGCAAAAAATTCTAATTAGTTGTAAGTCACTGACTTAAAAATAAATGGAACATGAAATATAAAGTCAGCATAGTTCCCATAAATGCCAAGTGTTTCTCTGTGCCAATGTGACAGGATTAATTGATTAACTGATTTCTCCAAACTGATGTCCAAGTCAGTTCTGCTAACACATGGACTCTCTTGGATAAAAGTAAAGGGTGGAAGACACATATTATCTTAAATTGATTCATCCATCTTAAGATGGAGGCAGCACATTCCTCTGAAAAGAGATTAGATATGGTGATAGGTCAGTGACAAACAGCTTCAGCTGTAGTATGGCTCTTCTACCCAGCTATATGGCACCATATCCACGAAGGCAGTGGTCTTCAATGCTACATTCATCAAACAAAAATCACACAAACTTCACTAAAATCTATTGCAAACTCATCTCATTCTGACATTTATCACATAACCATCACATTTAAGATACGCAATTTAAAAGTGAACCTAGAATTTTGGAGCATGACCTACGGTTGTATTTACATTTCTACAGAAGTAAACCAGATCTCCATTTACACACCCCTGTATATGCCGTGCAGTGTATGACGACGTGTCTCAGCATTCAATCGTGGCCATGTCCAGGGCATTCACTTACAAATGAAGTTGTGTTTATGGTGACAGAATGTACTTCTGTAGAACGGCAATGACGAACCTGCAGTCACACTCAGTATGTACACAGCATTCGTATTTCTGTTTTTCTCATGGCACAAAGTTAAAATCATCTCTCCATGTACAGAATTGTTAATGACCTGATATGTACTCACTCGTACGAGTCCTGTGATGGTGTGGAGGTCCTGATATATGTAAGAGGTTAAACTGCGGAGGTAAATTACGCTGGAATGCTAATACCAGGAAGTTGTCCAGATGTTCACGGTCACCTGGACTGAACCCAAGTGTCTGCAACAGTGCAAGAGTCGAGGTTCTCACTGTTTTATTGCTGAGGATTCCATTCTTCTGGGATAAGCCACTGTGTTGTCAGATGAGTGGTTCCTGACACTTTTAAGGATCACAAAGCCTTCATTTCAAGGGTCAAGCAGTCCAGTCATAGAGAGCTTGACCCTTGAAGATAAAAGCACCGTGATCTGTACAAACATCAGGAGCAACTCACCCAGTGACATAGCATCACATCCCAGAACATCTGAATCCTTTGTGTGCAACAAGATTACAAATTTTAACTATGCCACAGTGATATCTGTTGTTTACAAACATATATACTTTATAAGCATAAACACAAACAGAAATGATAAATGAATATTCCCCAAATATTTCTGCATGATGCTGTATGTTACAGTAATTCAACAAGCAAGTACCTGACACATGAACTCCAGAGGATTGTCACAAGAGCGTAAAATTTGGTCAAGTTCTCGCATACGACTCTCACATTTCACCTGCCGATAACCAAGGGCTTGACCATTCTTCTCAACATGTACACTCACCAACATTGATACCTCCAAGCAACTTTCTGAAACATTACCAACTCTGAATATTAACTGATGTCTTAGAATAGGGCACTGTCATGTTAGTTTTTTGGTATTAAGAAAAACATTATTTTGTAGTCTTTTAAAAGAGATCCTTAGCTTTGGTTTACACATTCAATATTTTTGTTAAGTTATTAAATCTGAATTTAATCATGACAGCAGTTATGGTACAGCTGCAAACCGTTGGTACGAAACCATGAAGACAATTAAGGCAATAATACAATTGACCATGAAAACTGGTTTTGATGTTGCCATTCAGTGTTGAATGCAATCTCAGTGCAGATTTCTTATTCTCATGATGTCTGATTTTTATTTTGTATAATTCTTTAAAGGGGCACATTGTGGCACAGCTGGTTGAGGCACTGTGCTACAAGCTGGCGGGTCTCGGGTTCGATTCCCGATGGTGTCATTGGAATTTTTCATTGACTTAATCCTTCTGGCTGCACTATGGCCCTGGGATCGACTCAGCCTCTAACTGAAATCAGTACCAGGAATATTTCCTGGGGCTTAAAGGCTGCCAGTACGTGGGGCTGATGGTGCGTAAGGCTGACAACCTTACCACCTTCATGTGCCAACTGTCTTGAAATCTGGGAGCCTCAACCTCCTGGAACCCTCAGGGCCTGTCCGGGCCTGTAATGGGATAGCTTTACCTTTACCTTTATAATTTTTGCTGGTTACAGCACTTAGAAGTGTCACGTGCTTCAACTCCAGTTCTTAATTTGTATGAAACCAAGCTACGCATGAAAACAAGATGCAATGTATGTATAACATAACACTGAGGCAGGTTTGTATAACCACTGTTGCTGTGGAAAAGCAACAAGTGTTAAACATTCAGTGCGTATGTCTGTAATGTTGCCTTAGTTATCCAGTGTGCAAAGTGCATGCACTGCCAGCTGTGGCCTGTCTGGCTCTACCATATTGTTCCACATTATGTCATAAATGGCCCAATTATTGAAAAAAAATTGCTGAATATAAAGAACATGTTTTGATTTTCTCTAGAACCTTTGTTGAAATATTTTTCATTCTAAGAAGAATTCAGCGAGATATTATCAAAAATATATGTAGTCCTTCATGTAAAGTACCCATCATTCTCATCAAAATTTTCATGAAACTGAAATTTTCTTGACAGATTTGTAAAAAAATCCTCAAATGTCAAATTTCATGAAAATCCATCCAGTGGAAGCCAAGTTGTTCCATGTGGATGCACAGACAGACAGACAGACAGACAGACAGTGACAAAGCTAATAGCTGCTTTTCTCAACTTTGTGAACACACCTCACAACTCTTTAAACACTGCTCCTGATGCAAATTTTACTCCCAAAGTCACTACTGATGAAGCTTCACAGAAAAAAACAGCAAATCAAAATAAAGATGCAGGCTGGCAATGAAATGATCAGCTCACTGTATTATATACTTGTATTTCAGTTTTCCCTTTTGAATTTGTGACTGCGTATTAAACAAGGTGCAAGTAAAATGTGTCTTGATTTTCACTGTATTGAAACTCGCAAAAAATACTTGCCTGGCATTTGGAAATATAACGTAAAGGGATTTCTTCTTTTGATAGGTGACACTTCCAAAAGTTCACCATTCTTATCCACTGTTATCTTCAGTTTATCTTCCTTTTCTATTGGTTCATTCAGCAACACAATTACTTTATTCTGATCCTGAAAGATAAGCATGTAACCGATATATTCAGTATATTACACAATGCTTAGAGAAATTTAGTACTTTTGCATGATCCACAGACTTTGTTGATTAAAGCACCTATACTTGCAATTCTGTCTTTTGTATTATATGGATGTAAAACTTTGTTTCTCACACAAACAAAAAAACACAGTCCACGGGTGTTTGAAAATATGGTGTTGAGGAAGACATCTGGGCCTAAGAGGAATGAGGTAACAGAGGACTGGAGAAAAGTGAACAATGAGGACTTTCATGATCTGTACTCCTCACCGAATGTTAGTAGAGTGATCAAACCAATGGGGATGAGATACATGGGACAAGTGGCACGTACGAGGGACAAGAGAAATGCATGCAGGGTTTGGTTGGGGTACCTGAAGGAATGAAACCACCTGCACACCTACATGCAGATGGGAGGGTAATATTAAAGTGGATTTTAGACAAGCTGGGTGGGAGGGTGTGGACTCAATTAATTTGGCTCAGGATGGGGCAGGGGGCAGAGTGCTGTGAACATCATAATGAACCTTCAAATTGCATGAGATGCGGGGTATGTATGGACCACATGAAGTAGCATTACCCGAGCAAGAAGGGCTTTCTCCCATTCCTAGGCATAACTTTTGCGGGCCGCGGCCGGCGCCCGGGGCAAAATTTTATACTGAAGAATAGTTTTTTGGCTACTGAGTTGAGGAGAGGCAAATAAGAAATTAGAAATGTTTTCTAAAAGACTATTTGGGTGGTGTAAAGACAGAAGAAAATGGAAAACCTATGCTCAAACGAATCTTTCCCACCTTTCTAACTCGACTCCTTCGTAAATTAACCCTTTAAAGACGAAGCATATCTGTTTCATATAAGGACTCAGTGCGTACCGCACTGTAAACACTCTCCACTTCGGTTATAAAAACCAGTCTCTTGATGTTTTATAAGGCAAAAGTTGCCGTTTGTTCTAAGATCCGTACAAAACACATAAACGCAATGTGGGCACCACGTAGAATTTTTTAATGTTAAACCTGGTTGTATGTAAAGTTACCGCTTGGCTTTAAAAGGTTAAAGTTCATAACACCCATGGTCAATTTTGCCCCTCCTTCCCTAGTGTTGTTAGCCAAGTTACTCCTATGGTTCCATGGATTCAGCCACACACTAACAATGCAGCACAATTTATTCAGGTCCACAAAAGCAATGTATAAAGTCCAGCACATCATCTCACTCCAGTCGTACCGTACAGGTTACAGGTTTCCTTTCAGGGTCAGTTTTACATTATACTTATTAGAACACATGTACTGTCTGCTACCACAGCACTGTGCAAGCTGCTTCTCAGAAAATGTTCGTGGGTTTGATGTCCATAGTGTTTGTTCAATATTGAGAGCAAACCTCAGTGCTTGCACAACCAAGTAGAAAATCTACTCTTCTCTTCATCAATATGTTCACACTTGATACCTGTCAGACCTCAGTTACAGTGTACAAGATGCATTTCTACAACAGTTCACAATGTTTGTAACTTAAGTTATGCACATGGTTGTCTCCTCCAAGCTGGATGCTGCTTCCCACCAATCAGTTATATTTCCTGCTTCAGTGTTAACAGTTAATTCATTGAATTAAAACAGAATATATGATTTGTCGTAAGGGAATAGTAACTAACTACACTCAACAAAGTTTTGAGGAAATGCATTATACCATTTACACTTTTAATTTTTAAACCTCAATCATCATACAAGGTCAAATATTGATTTGTCGTACAGAAACTTACATTGCACATTTTGGCAGTTAAAAATCATTACATTATTAATAATACTGTACAACAGGCTACTGAAGGCAACTTTACTGTAATGTTAGGTACTGACTGTTTCCACGCATGCCAGCCATGTGATTACCAATACACACAGCCCAAATGACTGGCTCACCTCTTTCACTTTCTTAGGTATTACTGAGAAAAGAGCTTTTTCAGTCCGTAATGTCTGCTGGTGCCACACACGCGTCATTATATCCAGTGCTTCCTGCAGAAACTTGCTAACAGATCTTTGGTCTTGGTCTTTCACTGGAATGTGCTGCCACTGAGGATAGGATATGAGTGCTGCCAACAAACAATTGGTGATAATTACCTACATAAGCAACCACAGCAACACACAGCCTGTTGTTTCAAGCTTAACAAAGTGGTTCCTACCAATGTCCTGTCAGTTTTTGTTTTTGTTTTCTTTTCCCACTGTAGCTTGTTATAACCATAAAATTGCAAAAATGTGAATAACTCGTACCAAATTCTGAGGCATACAAGTATATTTGATGTTGCACTCCCTGTCTTTATTCTGCCAACACAAACTCACGCCAACTACATTAATTTTCAGCTACCTGCTCGGTGTTGTTCCGTCACTGCGGACTCATCCACACCCAGCAACATGGCTAACACTCTGTCTGGTTGCAGCAACCGTCCCAGTGTTGTTGCAGGCCCTGGGTTCTCATAAATATGATGAAGAAATTGTGGGCACAGAATCACAATCTGCAGCTTTACGCCTGTCATCTTTGCTTCTATGGCATGAGGTACCACATGCGGACCAACTACATCCTCCAGATACATGCACATTATCCTGCAACATTACAAGGCAAGTGTCACTTTGTACATGTCACTTAGTTACTTTCCTGTGTGAGGCACATGTGAACCAGGCCCTGGGTGTGTGACAGTAACATGCTTGGAGTGAGCAGGTCTTACCGCAGTTGTTATGGTTACAGTGTGTTCTTTTTGTGGTATGCACTCAGGCAGAAAACATGACTGATCACTTAGCATGGCTGCCATGGTTACAAGGTGTGTTCACTGTAAGGTATGCGGTGAGGCTGAAGAAACAGTTGACCATACAACATATAATACATCACTGCAGAATGATATGGCAGCACCCCAACAGATATGATTAATGCCTTGTTAACTGTAAGAATAATGAAATGACTGATGAAACAGGCTGCAGAGTAGTGTGTTAATACTGTACTGACCTGTCACGTGACAGACATGTGGCTAGTTTTGTTTTTATGTTTAACAACCCTACCAGCAGCTTGGACTATATATTATCACACTTATCGAGATGGTTTGAATTCTTCTAGTCACATATTTTAAAAATAAGAAACTGCATGTATTGAAGGTTTTGATATGAACTTTATGAACACTGCAAGGCCATATGAAGTTTCAACATACCTTCTTGTCTCTGACTGATAAGAACAATATATCTGATCAGTAAACACTGAACTGTTTATCGAAGAACATTTTATACTATATGTGGCTGAACTGTTCAGACTGGTAGCAAAACTGCTAATGATTCAGTAGCATGTGAACCTTCACCTTTCACTGTGCTCATATTTTACTTCCTGCCTCTAGCAGACATTCTTTATAAAGGAAATGTGGTACAGCACTTCCTTGGTACACAAGTGATTGGTTTCTAAGATTTTGCTTACATGGGATCCGCAATTAATAACAGTTTTTCAATTTATGAGCTACGTCCAAGACTTCTTGGGCGTTGAAAATGGGGCTAATAGGTTGTCTGGAACACAGGTACAGAATTACTACTGAACGCTGCATAATATCACAGAAGAGCACAGATCTGAGTTCACATTTACTTTACTTCAGTGGTTTGTGTTCCATTTTAATGATCAGAAACATACACTGCTATTGTTATAATTATACACCGATAGCATTTTCGTCTGATGATGGCAATTTTCTGCAGAAAGTAGTCGTGAAAAATGGGCTATTAAAGGCCAAATGGCCCTATCTGTAGCACCTCTGGGGGACATATGGCAGTTGCTTACTTGAAAGGCGGTTTCTTGCGTGATTTGTTGATCTGACTGAAGCATACTTGCAGGTAGTTGACCCACAGAGCGGCTGCTTGACTCTGCTGACTTGACACTATCAAAATGTCATCCATGTCAGCAGCTCGACTACCTAAATGAGAAAAAAATAAATTATTTATTACTTACATAATACATCTTGTTACCTGTTGCACAACAAACCATGAAGAATGTTCCACCTGAATGCTTTATCAGTTTCACATGCCACTATCAGTTTAAAACCAAAGGTCACGCCTGCTGTGCAGATTGTAAGAGACGCTGCCTTGTACTGCACAAACTGTACTTAAGTCCATAATACAGACGTTCTTTCAAGGGCGTCTGACACCGTATTTTAACACACCTCCCTTCCCTCGCCAGATTTTCCGTGCAGCTTCTCGCCAGTCACCACCTTGCCTATATATTCCCACCATGCAACCCGTTTTGGCATTTTCATTCAGTGGCTAATCGAATGATTGGCTGGAATGCTGGCGATGCAGTCCGTGCGTTCAGTGCTTGCGTTTACTGCTGACTGGCAGAGAGGGCTTTCGATCTGACAAACGCTGTTGGATTTTTGGATGGAATATGGCTACAGATATAACGACAGCCGAACAAAGGTGCACACGAGTTCAGAAAACTTGTTTATGTTATTCATACTGTGCATATTCTTGTAATTACCACACCAACCAAGTTTTGCACTGGATAAGATATATTCATGAGCTATTATAAAACTCCATGTTTCGGCACCGAAGTGCTATCGTCGGGGAGTACAAAGGAAAACGTCAAAGGAAAGGTACAGCATCGGCCGATGGTATGGTAGTTACCGATTTGGTCTGCCAGGCGCTGCAAAACACCATCAAGCTGTGACGCGCACATCCGACACTCTACGGAGATGACGGCAACCAGCTCAAGGTCATGGAAGACGAACAAACTCGAAAATACGTCAGCCAAACCTTGCAAGAAAAACGGAGAAGACAAACACCTCGACAGCCCCAGCAGCCAAAAGCTGAGGAACGTGCAGACACAGCAGCGGGCGCAGAAAGGAAGCCATCTTCTCAGACAGCCGTTTGCACAAGAAGAAGAAGAAGAAGAAGAAGAAGAAGAAGAAGAAGAAGAAGAAGAAGAAGAAGAAGAAGAAGAAGGAGGAGGAGGAGGAGGAGGAGGAGGCGGCGGAAGCGCCGCCTGTCTCGGTAGTCAAACCAGCACCGCCCGCACTGAAGGGACGTCTCCACGCCAACACGCAATCCGACTGTGACCAGCGTAGAGGACCTTCCGGAAGCAGCACCCAGTAAAGACCCTGCAGCCACTGCGGGTGGCCAGCGACGTCAATCGGACAGACCATCCCCTGCCATCGCGACTCTTATCCTTCCAAAAAGACACGGAATCAGTTTCCAGTGTGGACCACGGGAGGCCAGCCATGGTATCTGGTCAGTCGCTACACAACCTGCATCATCAAGTCTGGCAAGACACGCAATGTACATACAGCGTAACAATGGGGCGCGTTCGCGTAACCATTGTTGCCGTAGAAAAACAATAAATATTACATATTTTGACTGTCTGTAGCCTTAGTTATCCAGCATGCCAAACGCATGCGCCGTATTATATTGTCATCTGTGGCCTGGCCGGCTCTACCCTATTTCTTCACATTATCTCATGGCAGTCCCAATGGCCGAGCGGTCTAAGGCGTGGGTCTGCGGCCGAGCGCTTGCTGGAATCGTTGGTTCGAATGCCACTGGGGGGCATGGATGTCTGTCTCTTGTGAGTGTTTTTGTTGTCAGGTAGAGGTCTCTGCGACGGGCCGATCCCTCGTCCAGAGGAGTCCTACCGATTGTGGTGTGTGTCTGAGTGTTATCAAGTGAAAATAAAAACAACCTCGGCACCTGCTGTGAGTAGGCAGAAGAGGTACGGACTACGATAAGACGATCTCATGGCAGATTTTCAAAAACAAAGTTACTGAACATAAAATGTGTGTTTTGATTTTCTCTGCAACTTTTGTCTGAAACATTTATCATCCTGAGAAGAACTGAGCGAGATACCATACATGTACGTTGGTCTTCACGTACAGTACGCGTTATTCTTGTCAGATTTTAATGAAACTGAATTTTCACAAGATTTTCGAGAAATATTGAAATATCGAATTTCATGAAAATCCGTCCAGTGGCAGTCGAGTTGTTACACGCGGGCGGACAGAGAGAGAGAGAGAGAGACACGACAAAGCAAACAGACGCTTCTCTCAATTTTGCGAACGCGCCTAGTAAACGTGTTATGGCTGTAATTCCACATCAACCTGGCCCCTCAGAAGTCGCTGGGTCTGGCCTTTGAAGATCCCGCCAGCTGTCAACACCAGGTATCCAATGTCTGGTTATCAAAACCGGTTAACGTTTGAGCGAAACAAGTGTTAGAGAAACGTAGAGGGAACGACTGCACGGAGCACCCCACGACAGTCGACGATGTACGCACAACAGTCAGACCTCTTCCCTACTCACTGCAACACCTTAACTAGTACAGTGACGTAGATAACGCCCCTAAAGACCCCGGGGGTGCGGGGGCCCCATGGCTTGGGGGGGTGGGTGGGCAAAAGTACAGAACACTAAACTTTGCTCTTGATTCTTTCAGCCCGTATTCAGTTCTTCTGACAGAAGGCGGTACTCTGGATCCCTGTTACGAGATTTCGGAGTGACTCAGCGGGACTCCGATTGTCCAGTGTCCAGTGGAACCCACACAAAGAACGTAGAACCACGCTCACTCTCTGTACATTAGAACCTGTATTATACAGGGCGTTTCTTGATCGCTAAACTGCTCTCCGTACAGCGGGCAACATCACTGCTGCATAGCGGTGGATGATGCGGCCCACTCATTCCCAAACGACTCTGCAGTACCCTCAGCAACACTGCATCATGTTATGTAACACAGAGCTCCATACTTACGCCGCGTTTCACCGCACATTCTTCAGGCATCTGTATTGTCTGAGAACTTAACACTCGGCTACCGCGTGCCTGCTAAACACCGCACTCGCTCCATAGCAAAATCACTGTAAGAATACGCAAACACTGACAAAACTCCACTACTCCAGTTTGGTTTGAGAATTCAGACAGGACGGGAAAGCAAATTAACGTCTAAAAGCAACACAAAGCAATCCTGCAAAGGCACGCGTTGCCAATCTTTAAATATGCTTTATGAGCCTGTGAGTGTATTGGGGCGGGGCGGCGCCGTGGGGGGGAGGGGGCGGGAATTTGTCATGCCTGTTAATGTCTACGAGCATGCTTAATAAAGCACGGCCGCGTTACCAATGGGACAGCCAGCGTATGCAGTTAGCGATGGGAAAACCCACGTTGTTGCTGACTCAGACAGAAGTACAGCAATGTCGGGTTTTGAGCTGCTCAGGCCACCTCGGCAAAACTATGCAGCAGCACCAACACCCGTTAAATTAAAGAATGCTTACATCACATTTCTCACTGACTAAAATTATCCTGAATTTCAATTAAAAATTCTGTTCGTACCTCGCAGTAAACACACTCCGTCTCGGTTATAAAAACCAGTCAGTTAATGCTGTATAGGGAAATAATCGCCGTTTGTTCTGAGATCCATACATTCCGTACCGCGCAGTAAACACTCCGTCTCGGTTATAAAAACCAGTCAGTTAATGCTGTACAGGGAAATAATCGCTGTTTGTTCTGAGATCCACACAAAACACATAAACACACTGTGTGGGCAGAACGTAGAACTGTTGAATGTTAAACAGGGTGGTAATATAGTAACCACTGGGCTTCAACTTTTGCTTGCCTGGCCAAATAGTAAGCATTTATATGCTCGTAACTGTCTACACAGGTTTTGGTAGGAAAATCTGAAGGAAAGAGGCCGCCCGGAAGACCTAGCGTAGACGGGAGGATAATATTAAAATGGATATTTACCAAATAGCATCGAGGTCATGGAGGTCATGGACCAGATTAATTTGGCTCAGGATGTGGGGAAGTAGGAAGCTCTTGTGAACACGGTGATGCAACTTCGCGTAGACTTGAAAAGAAAATAATAAAAGGGAGAAGACAAAGAGAAGGTGGTGAAAATGTTACTGAAGATAAACAAAACGACTGCTAGTCATAAAAGAGAAAGCAAATAAAAACACAGTTGTGGGCAAGGCTGTAGCAAAGCGAAATATAAACATATCCGCTTTATTGAGACCGAGGAGGAGGAGGAGGAGGAGAAGGAGGAAGAGGACGAAGAGGGGGAAAAATGGAGCTTAAATCAAGTTCATATGGTCAAGGCCGTTGCTAGGGGGAACGAACTTGGTATCACTATGACAGGCCATTATACATCGCTTACATAACAGCTTTAGTGCCCAGCGGTTGCTTTATGCCCCGCTAAGTTCAACATTCAACAATCCTACGTTCTGCCCACACGGTGTATTTATGTGTTTTGTGTGGATCTCAGAACAAACAGCGATTATTTCCCTATACAGCATTAACTGACTGGTTTTTATAACCGAGACAGTGTGTTTACTGCTCGGTACGGAATGTATGGATCTCAGAACAAACAGCGATTATTTCCCTATACAGCATTAACTGACTGGTTTTTATAACCGAGATGGAGTGTGTTTACTGCGCGGTACGGGCTGAATATTTACATATAATTCAGGTTAATGCAAGTCTTTACAGGCTAAAAAGGCAATCCAGCTTAAGTTCAGAAGCAAATAAAATACAACTAGTATGCTGGTGCCCGGCGACCCGGGCAGACGAGGAACACCCATTTACGTATTTACCGTGGAATCCCTACAACCCGTGAGAGAAGGCACAGTTCATGTACACAGTTACTGTGAAAATCCCGCAATCCGGCACGCAAGGCACACCCATTTACTTAGCTACCTTTGAACCCCGCGCCCCGGGGGGGGGGGGGTAAGGAACACTTCGTGTACGCAGTTACTGCGGAAATCCCGCGATCCGGGCAAGCAAGGCACACCCATTTCCGTATTTCTCGCGGAAACCTCGCGATGTGAGCAGGCAAGGCACACTCATTTACGTTGTTACCGTGGGAACCTGAAGAATGTATATGCCTGTGTATTATAATTTCGTAGTGGTGCCCGCAGTTATCGTGAAACCCCGAATAATGTGTGTGTGTGTGTGTGTGTGTGTGTGTGTATGTATGTATGTATGTATGTATGTATGTATGTATGTATGTATGTATGTATGTATGTGTGTGTATGTATGTACGTATGTATGTATGTATGTATGTATGTATGTATGTATGTATGTATGTATGTACGTATGTATGTATATTATACTGTCGTATTAGTGCCCGGCGAACCTTTACGTAGTTAACGTGGCAACCCCAATTAGTCGTGCCTGTTGCATACCATCCGCGCGTCCGTCAAACTAAATTCTATGTCTTGTCCTTTCCTGCCATCTGGTGACGGTCCATGGAATTCCAATGTGGGAGTGTGACAGAGACTGACAATGCTACAGTGTATGTAAGATGGGCTTACTGCTTGCAGAGGGCAAAAGGTTGAAGCATTTGAAGGAAGAGCCACAGCATAAAATCCCATACCATGATTTAAGTTGTCCTTTTCCTAGTAATGGAGCACCTGTGGAATGAAACTGACAGGGAAAGACCGAACTACTCGCGGGAAAACCTGTCCCAGTGCCTCTTTGTCCACCACAAACCCCACGTGGACTGACCCGGGATCGAAGCCGGGCCTCCGCGCTCGGAGGCCGGCGGCTAACCGCCTGAGCCATGGCACGACCTTAAATCATAAGTCACACCAAAGAGAACATTGTTTACGAATATTTCTTTGCTATTTTATATCTGTGTGATAAACCATTTAAAGACTGAGATCACGCTGAATTATATATTACAGGCATATTTCGTACCGCGCAGTAAACACGCTCCGTCTCGGTTTTAAAAGCCAATCCGTTAGTGCTGCCTAGGAAAATAATCGTGTTTTGTTCCGAGGTCCATGCAAAACTTTTAAATAAAGCTGAATTATATTATAGCTCAGTTCGTACTGCGCAGTAAACACAGCCCAATAGGATTTTAAAAATCAGTCAGTTAATGCTGTATGGGAAACAATCGCGGTTTGTTCCGAGATCCATACAAAACACGTAAGTAAAGCTGAATCATGTTACAGGCTCAGGCCGTACTCCGCAGAAAACACAGTTCTCTGCATTTACGTCTCTTGACATCTAGTGGCTGTCTGTGGAATTCCAACGTTCTCATAGTTCTGTCTCCTGCCATCTGATGGCGATACATGGAACTCCAAGCATCTCCAAGCAAACGTTGTTCAAATTATAATAAGATTTTAAACAAAACTTATGTCACATTCTTAAAACCAAACTATGTAATTTTAAATAGCTGTAACCTCGTCATTTCGCACAATTAGCCTAAAATCTGACCTTAACGGACTTTGCCCTAATCAGGTTTAATAATTAACAGTAAAGCCCCAGCGAATGTTTGAAATATACTTCTGTACAAATCGTTTGGATGCAGTCCACATTCTCGCCTCACTTCTTTAACATGTATTTAATATCAACACATCCGCTACTAGCTCTTCACAAGTCGTGCCTTCCCTTCAGATTTTCTGACCGAAATTTTGTAACCATCTCTCCTATCACCCAGACGTGTTCCGCGTTCTTCGTATGACGTCTCCCGTAATTTGATGATAACTTGATGTCAGGCGGAGTACAAATTTTTCAGTTCATTCTCCAAATTTTCTCCGTTTGTCTCTTTAATTCCCCCAATTTACACCGCAGCCTTCCCCCAGCACCTGCTCTCACGCCGCTTCAGTCTTGTACACCTTCCTTTGAGATACGACACCTTGTTTCTGCTAGAAATTTACCAGCGCTTCCAAAAAACCTGCTGCTTCCATTTTCAGGTTAGCAGGGAACAAGACCCTGCTCTCACTTTTCTACCCTGAAGATAGAGGCAGTGGGTCTTACAGCGGAACTGCAACATTTACAGAAAACATCTTTCGAAGAACCGAAGGCAGCAGACTGAAGCCCGCACACATTTAGAGCACTCGGTGAGCACGGACGGCGCAGCATTTCCGGGTGTAACGTGGGCCAACATATTGACAGGAAGTATCACGGATAGCAAGAGCTGCATCGGTCAGTTCCTGATCTCATACGCTGGGGAAAAAAGTTCACAATCAACTTCGACCTCTTCTTTATAGGTTTGCGCAACCCCGCGGAGCATCAGTTAAAATCGTCCGTCCATCCGTCTGTCTGTACGCATTAAGCAATGCGACACTGTAACACATTTTCACGAAATTTTGTGTGTGGAAGTGGTAGCAAAAAAGTTCATTTAGACCGAACAGTTTCAACGACCACTTCATACGGTGACTCATGTGCGTTTCTGGGCCAGTCTCAGTCGAAAGTCTCTAAACATGCAGGGTCCTTATTTTATTTGGCCACAGTCTTTTATCACTTGCCGCAGCTACTCCGCCGCGCGTGTGGGTCTGTAGGGGAATGGGCTACGTTAATACGATAAACGAGCTGACAGGAAGTGACAACCAACAGTTATCAGATAAAATAATGACCCTATATATTACAGCGGAGAGTGTTCAGCGGACGTTGCAGAGAGGAAGCACACACAACCCGTCTGTTTGATAGAGTTTTTCCGTAAAGTGTTACGGTCTTCGGTGTAAGCCCACCAAAGCGTCGCGGTGTGTAATCCTTTACAGTGCACAGTCAACACCAAATAGCGGTATTCCGACCAGGCACGAAGACGACCGAAGTCTCATCGTTGTTTGTTCGCAAACTAGCGAAAAGCAACTGTTAGGTACGTCATGACTGTCCTCCCTCCAGGGCGCATGTCCCAGCCTGTCCTCTCTGCACAGTAATGATGTACAGTAATCCGAAAAACGTAAATGCAGCGACTGCTTTTTTTGATGTCCGTACTCGACAGGCCAGTTAACGGCATGTTGAGCCCCGGCTAAGGCCCTTCATGTGGCCACGTGACTGATTACGTACGTCACGGCGTGATGTACGCTACAGTTGTTGGCAGCTGAATTTACTGTAGCCAGTCTGCGGCAGCACTATGGGGCAGCTGTGGGACGTAACACGTAACCGCTTTACCGCGAATACCTGCACTTTCGCTAGGTGTGTGATACTGCCCATTAACTAACTAACTAACTAACTAACTCCATGGAGCAGAGGCCTTCTTGAGAAGCTAACAGTTTCTCAGCTAGACAAGAAATTCCCCGCATTTTATGGAACCCCGAGGTTCATTACCTCATTCACAACAGCCCGCCACCTGTCCCTATCCTGAGCCAGCTCAATCCAGTCCATGCCCCCATCCCACTTCTTAAGACCCATTTTAATATTATCCTCCAATCTACGATTGGGTCTCTCAAGTGGTCGCCTTCCCCCAGGTCTCCCCACCAAAATCCTGTATGCGCCTCTCTTTTCCCCATACGTGCTACATGCCCCGCCCATCTCATTCTCGATTTGGTTACCCGAATAATATTTGGTGATGAGTACAGGTCATTAAGTTCCTCGTTATGTAGTCTTCTCCACTCCCCTGTCGCCTCGTCCCTCTTAGGCCCAAATACCCTCCTCAGCACCCTATTCTCGAACACCCTCAGTCTTTGTTCCTCCCTCAGTGTGAGAGACCAAGTTTCACACCCATACAAAACAACAAGTAAAACTACAGTTCTGTATACCCTAATCTTTGTGTTTTTCGATAGCAACCTGGCAGACAAAAAATTCTGCACCGAATGACAGCAAGCATTCCCCGACTTCAAGCTGCTCTTAATTTCTTCATGAATTGAGTTTCGATTCATTAGGGCTGTTCCCAAATATTTGACCTTTCAAAGCATTTACTGTCCAGTGTTACACTGCTACGTTGCTCCAAACCACTGCCTGTCTACGACACGTCTCGGCTATCGTGCCTGCCATGTCCCGTGTATTTAGTGACAACTCTCAGCATATGAGCTACCAGCCAGCCTCCTATTTTATGGTTACCGACTTACATTCCTGCGCGGGTATGGCGGCCAGAGCGTAAGGCTGACCAGTCGCCAGTCGTCTGGTGCCGAAATTGGGAATGGCTGAAGCTGTATCTCCGCTCCCCTCATACGCCTTCATGGTGTTCACAGGGACAGCCTGATTTTCACTCGCCATACAGGGTGATTCAGTATTTTCGCAGGTGATAGTATCGGTCATTGTGAGAAAAAAAATAATATGAACGTGTGTCTAATTCTGAATGGTTACCGAGATAGAGCTGTTTGAATCTCCCGACCTAATCCCGTTAGAGTTTGGATTATGGGGTTGGATGAAGAGCGAAGTTTACAAAAGAAATTTGGAAACATGAGCCGAGTTGCTCGCTCGCATTTTGGATGCTGCTGCCCGCATAAAGGAATGTGATGATCAGCTTAGACGAACGATACGCAATCTTCGCACACGAGTTGCAACGCACACTCAGGCTGACGGTGGGATTTTCGAACATCACCCTGTACAATGTGCCAGCAGCACGTTAACGCATCGCGGATGGTAAACATGGTGACAGTTTAAGTCACGCATATTCCAGTTTGTTTCGGCAATTAAACAAACTTCAGCTGCCAGAGAGACAAGAAAAGTAACTAAAAAAGCAACAATGTTAAGCTATTCGCATCAGATTTATGGACTGTCGTAACAAAAATACAGTTGGTTTTGTAGTGCTGAACTTCAGATCTGAAATGTAACCATTGCCTGACAAAGACAAACCCCAGTAATATTAAAAAGGCGATGATACTTGTTTAAACTGCTTTTAAACAAGTAACTAACCGTTATGAGCGAAACAATACTGAGTGTCAAAATGAAATATAAACAAGTCACGCAATGTAGGTATAATGTAACATTGTTGCCGTGGAAAAGAAATAAATATTACATATTCCGGGTGTGTGTCTGCAGCCTTAGTTATCCAGCATGAAAAGTGCATGCGCCGAATTTTCATCTGTGGCTTGTCTGTATCTATCATTTTTTTCCCCCCATTATCTCATAAACGGCACGAATTTAGGAAAAGATTTACTGAACATAAAATGTGTGTTTCGATTCTCTCTACAGCTTTTGTCTGAAAGATTTCTAATTCTAATAAGAATTCAGCGAGATACTACCATAAATATATACAGGTATTCACGCAAAGTGTCCTTTATTCTTGTCATATTTTAGTGAAAGCTTGGATTTTCTCGACGGATTTTCAAAAAATACAAAAATATAAAATTTCATGAAAATGCATCCAGCGGGAGCCGAGTTGTTCCGTGCGGACGGACGGACGGACAGACATGATGAAGCTAATAGCCGCTTTTCGAAATTTTGCGAACGCGCCTAAAAACGATACCTGACAAAATCACAACAATGTCAAAAAAGAGGTGAAACCGATAATGTAACTATCATGCTGCCAAGCAAACAACAGCTGGGTAGGACAGTCACTGATACAGATCATAACAGTTGAAATGCGTGTGCCTGGTCAGCTACCAGGACAGGGTATAGCTTCTCTCCTTCCTGCATATGACTGTGTCCCATTGGCGCGGCGTTATATCCGGCTGCCATAACCACAGAACTCGTGTACCAATGACGCCGGTAATTCCAGTAAACGTTTATTTTGGTAAGTCTTTTCAACCTGCAGCTGACTCCACACCTTTAACCTTTTAAAGCCTAGCGGTAACTTTACGTACCGCCAGGCTTAACGTTAAAAAATTCTACGTGGTGCCCACATTGCGTTTATGTGTTTTGTACGGATCTCAGAACAAACAGCAACCTTTGCCTTATAAAACATTAAGAGACTGGTTTTTATAACCGAAGTGGAGAGTGTTTACAGCGCGGTACGCACTGAGTCCTTATATAAGACAGATACGCTTCGTCTTTAAAGGGTTACTATCAAAATCAGCCACGTGCTATATTCACAACTTACCCTGACCAATCCATCACTGTAAAATCCATTTACTGTTACACTCCAGTATCATTCAGTCTTCCCGCGTCCGCATTTCAAGATGTTTCCCAGACTAAAATTCTGTAGGCATTTCTTGTTCCCTTAGCTCTTGCATATTTGATACCTCCGAAAGTACAACCCCATTTTCTCGATATTCTTTGCGTTTTTCATCCCCTGACACGGCCTGTCTCTTTGCCTGTGTGACGTCACAGGCCAGTGCGATCAGGGCCGCCCCGTTTTCAGCTGTATGAGCCCCGCCTGTAGACGAAGCTTTAACTCACAATGGCACATCAACTTACAAGTCCTTCTGGGCACATGTTTCGGCTTACAGCACCACCGTCAGGCCAGCACATCTATATACACACAGCAGTCTCTTTGTTATCACTACGGATCCGAGTATTGCACATGTATATCTAAAATGGTAAAGGTAAAGGTAATAAAGCTGCCCCGTATACACCGTGAAGGCATATACCGGGAGTGGACGAATAGATCCACACATTCTTAACTTTTTGTTATTTTATTTTGTGTTACTTTTTGTGGAGAAGGGCCCCCCAGCAGACGCTACGGACGCACCGCAGCCTTGAGGCTTATTGTGCAACCCTATGATGATGATGATGATGATGATGATGATGATGATGACGACGACGACGACGACGACGATTAGTTTTTCTCATTTTTCCGTGCAATTGAATGAAACTGACAGGGAGAAACCGAAGTACTCAGGGAAAACCCTGTCCCAGTTCCACTTCGTCTACCACAAATCCCACGTAGACTGACCCGGGATCGAACCCGGACCTCCGCGGTGACAGGCCGGCGACTAACCGCCTGCGCCATGGCACGGCCCTTATCTTGCTTCATTTTTAACGATTTCTAAAATTTTTAAACATTTAAACATTTGTGTCACGCCTACCGCCATTCGGTTTATGTTACAGAACACCTGCACCGCTCGTTGCCCTGTGTAATCCGTGTATCGCCCTGCTGACACGCAATAGGCCTACTGCGATATGAAGTGTACGCACCTTCCCTGTAAACTCCGTTTCCAAATACGTAGGTTGGCTGATAAGTATTGCACACAGTGGAATATCTAGAAAAAGAAACCATGTATTTAAACAAACGAAAAAAGGAAGTAAAGTACAATATTTTAGCTACAAATTGGCATACTTATTTTTCGACATAGTCGCCTTGTCGCTCAATACATTTTTCCCAACGTAAAACAAGTTTACGCATGCCGTCAGTGAAGAATTCAGGGGTTCTTTGTCTGATCCACGACGTCACAGCTCGCTTCACTTCGTCATCTGAGGTGAAAAGAGTCCCCTTGAGATCCCTCTTGAGATGAGGAAAGAAATGGAAATCGCTTGGAGCCAAGTCAGGGCTGTAGGGCGGATGGCAGAGAACCTCAAACTTCAGCATCTCCAGAGCACCAAGCGTTGCGCGAGCAGTGTGCGGTCTTGCATTGTCATGCAGCAACAAAATCGGCGATGTTGACTGCCTAACTCGACACGCCCTCCGCCGTAGGTTTTTTATTGTTTCAATGTACCGAGCTGAATTGACAGTATTCCCAGCTTCCAAAAATTCTGTCAGGTAAACTCTTTGTGAGTCCCAAAAAACAGTCAAAAGAATCTTGCTGGCAGACGTCACTGTTTTGAATTTTTTTGGGCGAGGAGATGAAGCGTGCCTGTATTGCATGCTCTGTCGTTTTTCTTCAGGGTCAAAATGATGAATCCATGACTCATCCCCAGTAACAATATTCAGAAGAAATTGATCTCCCTCTTCGTGATAGCGCTTCAGAAGTTCTTCACAACTTTCAGCACGTTTTTGTTTGTTTTCTGGCGTCAACATGCGTGGCACCCATCGAGAACAGACTTTTGTGTAGCCAAGTAAACCACTGATATAGCCCACTCTTTCTTTAGACACTCCTAGCCTACCTGCTATCTGCTTCTGGGTGATACGGCGGTCGTGCTTGATCAGTTCATCAACCTGTTTTTGATGCTTGTCATCTGTCACGGAAACCGGCCTTCCACTGCGAGGTTGGTCAACAATATTGGCACGACCGGGTTCACATTCACAAAATTTAATGGCCCAACGATTTACTGTAGTTCTGTTAACAGTGTTTTCACCATACACAGCCTGTAAACGGCGATGAATTTCAGTTGGCGTCACGTTTTCAGCACTTAATAATTCAATCACCGCACGTTGCTTCAATCTCGTTGATATATCATCATAACACGACTCCATGTTAACACGCACTGTTTTAGAACCGGTGTAGAGAAAGGAATCAAACTTGGCACCGCTGTGGAGGGGGGTTGTGGCTACAAGGACACACTGGGCGCGCATCGCTATTTTGCTCCATTGGCAGAATATTTCGCTGTGTGCATTAGTTATCAGCCGCCCCTAGTACTTGGATATCTTGCAGCATTTCGTTATCGGCGCAGCGCATGCATGTCCTTTACAAGTGACATAGACACCTTCTTATCTGCACTACGCCGGTAAAGAACCTGATTTTACACTTCGTCAAGTTCTGTTTCGTTAGACGGAAACCCACACATTGCGGACGCTTAGTCATTGCTTTGTGACTTACTCATCATTTGCTGTACCGTGGTTTGTGACTGCGCCAGGAGGTCTGTGTGCAGGCAGTTCCCGCGATACGTAACACGCGACTGACGTAAGGGTGGACTTACTTAATAATTCTTATTAATTAGTGATATTAATTCATATTACATACAATGCAATATTAATTATCAATAGTGTTATTATTACATGCATTTTACTTTGTGTGTTTCGTATGGAAAAACTGATAGAAATAAAATTTTAAACATGTACAGTGACACCGTAAAAACGCATGCGTAACCGATAGGGTCTGACTTGCATAAATTTTGGGTTACGTAAGCAGTTTCAGTAATGGAACCCTTACATAAGCCGGAAACTGTCTGTATTTTATTTTACAGGATCCATAACGGTCAGATACGGTAACTAAAACCAACAAACACACGCAAGTTTATGAAAATACGAATACAGCCGAACCAGGTTGTAACGACTTCGCTTTATACGACATCTGGCCTGTGGTACCAATTAATTCCCCACTGTTAACCATAACATTACACTCCTCGGTTGTAACAACACTCGTTTATAACGACACAAAAGATTCAGTCCCCTTCATGACGTTATAACCGAATTCCGCTCTATATTATAAACGTAGTAATGTTAGCAGTACAAAAGCAGGCGACACTGCTGCGTTTGTACAGCATTTCCATAACCTTGCGTGCGTTTGTTTGTTTTCGTTACCATCCGTAACCGTATTTTATTTTGCTGCTACCCGGAGTGGTTTTTGTTTTATGTTTTCGCAGCCTGCACATTACATTTCTCACACGTTGTGGTTTTGGTTTTGTAAGAACTGTACGGTTCGATTAAGCACGTACTTTCAACAAGTTCACGCTGTTATTGTTTCTACTGCAGAAGTACTTGCTGTGCGGAAGTTGTCAGTGTTCACCCTGTAGCAGTGTTTGTGCGCGACTACAACTGCCGACTATAGGCATTCCTTCACTTAAGGCAGCAACAGTGAGAGGTGACCAGTGGTAGCACCTCAAGTTTTGTAAGGGGCTGAAGACCCAGCACAGGGTTGGGGGTTTTATTTTGCAGGTCATGCAGTTGCCTGCCCTTTTTAATAATGTTATAAATGTAATATTACTGTGCCGTATTGATGGGCCTACCTTTCTTTGTATTTGAATTATATCCGTAATGTCTACTTTTTTCTGAAAACATGTCTTTTTATAAAACGCTTTGCGGGGAAGTTACATTTGTTTTTGTCGTTTCGTATAGCTGTCACACGTCCAGTGCGTCTGGTTAGTAGGATGTGCGCCATTATCAACGGTGCAACACACCACAAGGGACTGACACTGAATGGAACACATCAGCCCTACTCTATGCTGAAGATGCGGCATATTCTAAACTTTATAAAGAACAAGCGAGAAGCTCTATCAATCGCTAGTAATAAGGCTGGTCTAAACGTAAATATTGAGATAACTAAATACAATCAGACTCGGTTATAACTTCCTGAAAGGCACTGAATAATTTGTGTCGTTATAAACGAGTGTTGTTATAACCGAGGAGTATATGTAATGGTTAACAGCGGGGAATTAATTGGTACCACAGAATACCTGACATTATAGACGAGGTGTCGTATAAACCGATGTTGTTATAAGCGGGTTCCACTGTATATGTTCATGTCCCGTGAACAGCATGCAGCACAAATCACAACATAAAGACAGGCAACACATCCTTAAAGTTTGGCAAAGTTCAAATATTTGGAAACGACCCTAACAAATCAAAATTTCGTGACTAAAAAGGTTCGGAGCACATTAAATTCCGGGAATGCCTGCCACTGTTCGGTCCGAATCGTTTGTCCTCCCATCTGTCATACAAAAATAGGGATATTAAAATATACACAAATATAATTCCCGCCTTTCTTTTCATAAAAAGGTAGAAAAGGGTAAAGTCGGCTCTGTACTTGCCACGAAGGCACACAGGGGGAGTGGGGGTTAACCTCCACTCATCCTTAATCTCGACATTAAATAGAGGTGAGTGATCACCCTTACGGCCCAGCCGCTTTACCCCCGGTTCACATTGAATAGGGGCTGAGAGGGCCCCAGAGCCGCCTGCTGTTTACAGGGATGTGAAACGTGGTCTCCCATATTAAGGGAAGGTCACAGGTTAAGGGTGTTCCATAACAGGGTGCTGAGGGGGACTGGGCCAACAGGAAGGAAGTAACAGGGGACTGGAGAAATTGCACAGTGAGGAGCTTTACGATTTGTGCTGCTCAACAGACCTTACTTGGGTGGTCAGAGTAACCCTTTAGAGACGGAATGTGTCTGTTTTATATAAGGACTCAGTGCGTACCGCGCTGTAAACACTCTCCACTTCGGTTATAAAAACCAGTCTCTTAATGTTTTATAAGGCAAAAGTTGCTGTTTGTTCTGAGATCCGTACAAAACACATAAACGCAATGTGGGCACCACGTAGAATTTTTTAATGTTAAACCTGGCGGTACGTAAAGTTACCGCTAGGCTTTAAAAGGTTAAAGACGAAGCGTATCTGTTTTATATAAGGACTCAGTGCGTACCGCGCTGTAAACACTCTCCACTTCGGTTATAAAAAACCAATCTCTTAATGTTTTATAAGGCAAAAGTTGCTGTTTGTTCTGAGATCCGTACAAAACACATAAACGCAATGTGGGCACCACGTAGAATTTTTTAATGTTAAACCTGGCGGTACGTAAAGTTACCGCTAGGCTTTAGAAGGTTAGAGGGGATAAGATGAGCGAGGCACGTGGCACGTACGTCTATCGGGGAAAAGAGGAACGCATATACGATTTGTGTTGGAAAACCTGAAAGAAAGAGACAACTTGAAGTCCTGGGCGTAGATGGGAGGGCAGTATTAAAACGGATCTGCAAGAAACAGGATGGGAGAGCGTGCACTGGATTAATCTGGCTCAAAACGGGGACAAGTGGCGAAATCTTATGAACGCGGTAATGAACCTTCGGGTTCAATAAAATGTGGGGAATTTCGTGACTAGCTGAAGAAATATTGCTTTTCTATAGGACTCCCTGTAGTTAGTTAGTTAGTTAGTAGTTAGTCAGTTAGGTAGTTAGTTAGTTAGTAATATATATCTTTTGTTCGTCCCCACGCACCGCCGCACGCCATTTTCTTCTGGTTTCCTTTTCCTGCTTAAATCTTTGTGAGCAATCTTCATACAACTTGTTATACGAGTTTCATATTCATTGCTTACGAAGTACCGTTTGTATTATTTGCAGTTCTAGAGAAAATCAAAACACATTTCTGTTCAACAACTTTTTTCTGAAAATCGTGCCGTTTATGAGATAATGTGGAAAACTATGGTGGAGCCGGACAGGCCACAGATTACAGTATAATACGACACACACTCGGAATATGCTATACTTATTGCTGTTCCACGGCAACAATGGGTACGCGAACGCGCCTCAGTGTTGCCTGTCATGTTGAAACTGTCACTGATATTGCAGCAGCTTGCCCGGTGTTAGATCCAGCATTTCCCCGTGTTTATATTGTTCCGCCAGCTGACAGCGCTTTGCTGACGTGCATAACTAACGCAGTCTACAAATATCAAGCTGCCACTGACATAAGATAATTGTTAAAGTACCTCCAATGGACGCCGCATTCCACCTCCATTAACCACAGTTACAGCCGACAGACTTCAGTTCACAAATATGCAAGTCCGTTTATCTCCACTAACGCCGTATCCATACTCAAGGATGATGCATCTTAGCTAAATTGTACGCGCGTAAACTGCGGACTGCGTGTTCGGACCTGAGGCAGTGGGTACAGGACCCATTTCACACGTCACTTTGATACTCTACCGACATCATCGAAATGGAACATTTGACGCAAGAAGAAAATTAATTGGCTGAGGCACTGCGCTACAAGATGGAAGGTCGCGGGTTCGATTCCCGATGGTGTCATTGGAACTTTTCATTAACATAATCCTTCCGGCCGCACTATGGCCCTGGGGTCGACTCAGCCTCTAACAGAAATGAGTGCCAGGAATATGTCCTGGGGGGTAAAGGCGGCCGGTGGGTAGGGCTGATAACCTTACCACCTTCATGTGCCAACTATCTAGAAATTCTGGGAGCCTCGACGTCCTGGAGCCCTCAGGGCCTGTAAGGGCCTGAGTAGAGACTGAAGAAAATTGTGTACGTCTGTTAACAGCTCACGAACGGGGTCTTGGTTCAACCAGTGTTATGGGGGAAAGTGGGGCACGGCGGCGAAGTGGCAGAGGTTGCAAACTGTCGTCATTTCGGATGCTGGCAACAAGAGACACCAGTCAAAAATTTTTGGTTTCCAAGACGAAATGTCTGTGGAACACATGAACACTGTTCCAGGGAACAATCCAAGTAATTAAAAATTACTGTGTTTTGGGGTTGACGTGGTGTAGTCTGGTAGACATACACAGACGTTTCGGGGAAACCGGCCTTCCTCCGCCTTCTAGGCACAAGAATTCGTCTCACGGGAACGAGGGAGTCAGTGGCGTAGGACAGGGAGGAAAAAGGCTGTAGCTAGCCTGTCTCTCCTCAGGGCAGAACCCCACCAGGGTAGCACCACGTGCCATCGGAACAGACGTCCGTAACTACAGCCGACACTGAGTGCCATCCCCACCACGTAATGCACGCCGATGTTGTCCGGGAACTGTTGAAGGGCATGTATTAATAGTTTGTTGAAACACGCAAAGTACAGGCGCATTGCAACACGAAGTTCAGCACGCCGAATGAAGAGTGTGTAAATATGCGTATAGTCATACGTATAATTTTACTTGTGCAAAAAAAAAAAATACTGATAATAGAAAAAATTTGCGAAAAATGCACTGCACAACGTAGGCTCGGGTGACGATATGTTTAGCACATTTCTACAAAACAAATGATTAATGTACTCGTATGTCTCCATAAACACGCAGCTCGCTAGTTTTCAAAATTGCTTCGGCGTTTTATCTCGGCTTTGCCAAGTACAAGGGTTAAAAACCGTTTTCTCATTTTGAATGTCTCCGCGGGCAAAACAACACTGAGTTGCAGGCGACATGTTGCCCGCGAGCTGCGAGTTGCTCGGCCCTGCATTAGAGGCCAAACAGATTGCTCGATTCTCATGAAATTCGAAGAGAAGTCCTTCTGAAGAAGTAAAGTGTTTGTTGCTTTGTGCAATACTGAAACTTAACCCTTTAAATACGAAGCGTATCTGTTTTATATAAGGACTCAGTGCGTACCGCGCTGTAAACACTCTCCACTTCGGTTATAAAAACCAGTCTCTTAATGTTTTATAAGACAAAAGTTGCTGTTTGTTCTGAGATCCACAAAAAACACATAAAGGCAATGTGGGCACCATGTAAAATTTTTTAATGTTAAACCGGTAGTACGTAAAGTTACCGCTAGGCTTTAAAAGGTTAATGAAACAAATTCACTTTCGGACACATACAGTTGTATTACTGAATAATTAAACAAGCAACCAGCCGGTACAACGCGTAATTGATTGATTATTCCATTTTTACAGCTAGCCCGACATTTTTCTGCACTACAGGAATATTTCAATGCCCTCAAACAAACACCAGCCCCTTACGCTCGTATCACGTGTGTGTTCGGTAAGATGAACTTAAATTGAAAACCACTGTGCACTGATTGGCCATATCTTAAAATATCGTCATAAAGTAAGCTGTGCACAAGTACTGCTCGAGAAGAAGCTGACTCCACAAAGTAGAGTCCTTCAGCAGGTGATAGTTTCTCAGCTAGTCAAGGAATTCCCCGCATTTTGTGGAATACATTGTGGAATCATTACATTTTTCAAAACGACCCGCCAGATGTCCATGTCCTTAGCCAGATTAATCCAGTCCACGCCATTCCATCCTGTTTCTTCCAGATCCGTTTTAATATTATCCGCTCATCTACGCCTAGCACTTCCAAGCTGTCTCTTTCATCCAGGTTTGTCCACAAAACCCCTGCATCTATTTCTCTTCTCCCCCACAGGTCTACGTGCCACATGCCCCGCCCATCTAATTGATCGCCCTAGTAACATATGGCGAAGGTAAAAACGTAGAGTTCACCCTAGAACAGGCTATGAAGGCCCAGAGGGGAAGTAGGCCAGATGGGGTGGGTGGCCAACGCTTTACCCCCGGGAAAGAAACCCGGTACCTATTGTACAGGAGCGTGGGTGGGGCCCAGTTGGCCCCGGGAAAGAAACCCGGTACCTATTGTACAGGAGCGTGGGTGGGGCCCAGGGCTGGTCTGGACAGGTGGGAAAACCGGGATTCGATGCCCGGACCGTCCAGCCCGTAGCGAGTCGCCATACCGACTGAGCTGTCGCGGCCCACAATAATATTTACGGAGCAGCACACATCGTCAAGCTCCTCACTATGTAGTCTTCTCCATTCCCCTGTCGCCCCGTCCCCCTTAGGCCCAAATATCTTCCTCAGCACCCTATTCTCGAACACCCTCAGTCTTTGTTCCTCCCTTACCCCACGACATGAAGTTTCATGTAAAACAGGAGACGTTATTGGAGGTCGCTCTGAACTGCCAGCAACGGGTGGTTCTTCAGGTCGGGGATTGGGCGACGGAGTTAACAACCACTCCCCGTAAAAGAGTTACACCGGAACCGGAGGGTCGCGCTGGCGCAGCTGGTTGAGGCACTGCGCTACAAACCGGAAGGTCGCGGGTTCGATTCCCGATGGTGTCACTTTTCATTGACATAATCCTTCCGGCCGCACTATGGCCCTGCCGATTGTCTAGAAATCTGGAAGCCTCAACCTGCTGGAACCCTCAGGGCCTTTTAAGGCCTGTAATGGGACTGCTTTTACACAGGAATCAGAATAAGATATCACTTTGAAAAGTGTCGCGCGGCCCATTGTTTCCAAGCATAAATTAGTAGTTTTGCAGTCTGCTAGGCAAAGCGGTGTGGGGGCAGGCCATGGTCTGATTACGTCATAACACTTATGATTAGAGGCGGGAACACCGCGCAAGGAAATGTCTCTGTGCCCAGCAGGAAATGTTGACATCCTGAGGCACAGATACCATTTGAGGTTTTCCAGCAAAAACTTGTCCAGAATCTGTCTCGTCACTAAGCGGCACAGTTTTCAAACTGAAACTGTACTGGCATGTGTGCGTACATACGGCATGTAACGGCAACGTGACTATACTCTGGCGACAGTCCACACTTCGATGCTGCAGCTGGAACACTTGCGATCGGCTTGGTACAAATTATGTACAAAAACACACAGCTAGCGGATCCCAGTGTCCGCGCAGTCTAAGGCGTAGGTCTGCGGCCGAGCGCTTGCTGGGATCGTGGGTTCGAATCCCACCGGGGGGGCATGGATGTCTGCCTTGTATAGTGTTTGTGTTGTCAGGTAGAGGTCTCTGCGACGGGCCGATCCCTCGTCCAGAGGACTCCTACCGACTGTGGTGTGTGTCTGAGTGTGATCAAGTGAAAATAACCTCGACATCTACTGTGAGTAGGTAGAAGGGGTCAGGACTCCGACGAAAACACACAGCTAAATTACAGCCTACAGTACATATAGTACAAATATCTGGGTTTTGTTCGCCTCTACGCAGCACCGAGGGAATGCAGGTCTAGTTAATTCTGCCCGTAACTGCGTTTGCGATAATAATTTAAAGGCCAGTGGTTACCAAGTATATACACAGTGCAGCCAGGTTTAACATTAAACATGACAGACAATGTACGCATAACGTAACATCGAAGCGCGTTCGCGTAACGATTGTTGCCGTGGAAAGGCAATACATACCACATATTCTGAGTGCGTGCCTGCAGCCTTCTTTATCCAGCATGCAACGCTCATGCGCCGTATTATTGTCATCTGTGGCCTGTCCGGCTCTACATTTTTCCACATTACCTCATAAACGGCACGATTTTCGGAAAAGAGTTATTGAACATAAAATGTGTGTTTTGATTTTCTCTACAACTTTTGCCTGAAACATTTCTCATTATAAGAAGAATTCAGTGAGATATTACCATAAATGTAAACAGGTCTTCATGTAAAGTACCCGTTATTCTGGTCAGATTTTAATGAAACTTGAATTTCCTCGACACATATTCGAGAAATCTTCAAATATGAAATCTCATGAAAATCCGTCCACTGGGGGCTGAGTTGTTTCATGCAGACAGACGGACCGACTGACAGACATGACGAACTTAAAACTCGCTTTTCGAAATTTTGCAAACGCGCCTCAAAATTCTACGTTCTGGCCACACAGTGTATTTGTGTGTTTTCTATAGTTCTCAGAGAAAACAGCGATTATTTCCCTGTACAGCATTAACCCTTTAAAGACGAAGCGTATCTGTTTTATATAAGGACTCAGTACGTACCGCGCTGTAAACACTCTCCACTTCGGTTATAAAAACCAGTCTCTCATCCCTTTAAAGACGAAGCGTATCTGTTTTATATAAGGACTCAGTACGTACCGCGCTGTAAACACTCTCCACTTCGGTTATAAAAACCAGTCTCTTAATGCTTTATAAGGCAAAAGTTGCTGTTTGTTCTGAGATCCGTACAAAACACATAAACGCAATGTGGGCACCACGTAGAATTTTTTAATGTTAAAACTGGTCGTATGTAAAGTTACCGCTAGGCTTTAACAGGTTAACTGACTGGTTTTTATAACCCAGACGGAGTGTTTACTGCGCGGTACGAGTTGAATCTTTATATATAATTCAGGTTAAGTTTGATCTTCGAAGTGTCAATTCACTGTTGGTCATGTACATACCTTCACCAAGGTAGCTGCAGCTCATAGCTTCGGTAATGCTGTACGTCTTTACTACAAACACGTAGAAGATTCACACCGTATTTGTGCCTGCTCGCAGCCAGATATGATACTGCCAGCACTTGATAGCCGGTCACCACACAACTCCGTGGCACTGACACTGCCCTTCCTCTGTGGTCGTCTTTAATTAATAATTCCGTCGGCCGTGAACGCTTCATGTACACACGCGGTAATGACGTCCGCCTGCTTGCGAAGGCATGTCTTCTTTCCGTCACCACGGTTTTCCCACATCATCGCAGCCACAGCCCCTTTAAATACTGCACACAATCCCGATGACGTGGCAGCAGAACTCTCAGTCTTTGTAAAATGCAACATACGCCGGTCGTTTAGGTTAGTGAACAGCTGAATCGCAGAGTTCTGTCTGTGGGTAATGCACCAAGGAAATATTGCGCTTGAAATACTTGTCCTCAGTCTTCCATTGCTGCTTTTTCCAATTGAATGCTCGCTCGACGCGCGTTCTTTAGGACGCAGATGGCGACTCCCTTCGGATTTTGATTTTTAACAATTCGTTCAGCCCACAACAGCTGCTGGTTGGGAGTCAGAACACTTCTGTATGGCACAGCAGCACACCACCACCACCACCACACAGGACGGCAGTTAACCCGAATGAACGCCTCGTCTGTTACGACGCTCGTATCGTCATAAAGCACTGGACCTGCCCACGTTACCAATCATCTTAGTCCACTACGACGGATTAATAAGCCCTCTAAAGCCCAGTGGTCACTATATGTACCGCCAGGTGTAACATTCCCAGATTCTACGTTCTGCCAACACGATGTATTTCTGTGTTTTGCGTGGATCTCAGAACAAACAGCGATTATTTCCCTATACAGCATTAACTGACTGGTTTTTATAGCCGAGACGGAGTGTGTTTACTGCGCGGTACGGAATGTATGGATCTCAGAACAAACAGCGATTATTTCCCTATACAGCATTAACTGACTGGTTTTTATAACCGAGACGGAGCGTGTTTACTGCGCGGTACGGTCTGAGTATATATAATTCAGGTTACTAGTAGTCTTTAACCGCTGACAATTTTATTGCACCGTATCTTGCACCACACCGTCGCGCTGTGCCTATGAACATAAGACGGCCTTCCCCGAATCCGGGAGATACTCTTATCAATATTATTATGCTATCACCTTTATACAGCGTATTTACAATTACATACCTGTAACAAGTTATGTTTCTATGGTCTGTGTGGCTGCAGTGTAATGTTGCTTCACATGATAAATGTTTTGCACTTTTACAGTAGCACTTTCCACAGTGTGTGTGCAGTGCCCAGTGTGGCTGTTTTTTGTAGTTCCTTATGTCGCGCTTTCCTGGCTATGTTATCTTTCGCATACTTTCTGAATGATTCTGACATGCAGAACAGGAACTTCCCCACTTTAAGCAAAGCAGGGATTCCCCCCTCCCCACTTCAACATTCACTGCATCCCGCCAACCACACTACCAACTTAATTAGCACACGAACTCCCGAAATGACACTTTTCCTTCCTTGATTCTTGCCACTTTATTGCCACTATTAACATGTTATTTACTCATTTTGATTTAGTTCTGTGTACATTTAACCCTTTAAAGACGAAGCGTATCTGTTTTATACAAGGACTCAGTGCGTACCGCGCTGTAAACACTCTCCACTTCGGTTATAAAAACCAATCTCTTAATGTTTTATACGGCAAAAGTTGCTGTTTGTCCTGAGATCCGTACAAAACACATAAACGCAATGTGGGCACCACGTAGAATTTTTTAATGTTAAACCTGGTGGTACGTAAAGTTACCGCTAGGCTTTAAAAGGTTAATATTCTTCACCTGCTGAATGCTATTTGATATTACGTCACGTGCCTCTAGTTCTGCTGACAGGAACGCCTGCAGCTCCACTCGGATGTCTTCATTGCCACGTGTTGATTAGGCATAGGACCAGATTTACCTTTCACATTAAATATGTATAATGATTTATGCTGCAGCGATTTCTTTTTTGTCTGTTTGCGTCAATTAACGACCTACACAGCGAACGAGGTACTCGTCACACTGTCAGTCGGTACCGTCACGAAATTGCAGTTTTCTTTCACACACCGTACCCGCTCGTCCGTCACAGTTCTAGCTACATGGCGAAGGCGGACCGCGATCGTCGCCCACGCCCTAGAAAGACGTGGCTTTAACTAGAGACAGCAGGCTTAAGGCGTCGGCTTCGATGAACCGGCAGGAAGTTCCGACGCCAGATAACAGCGTAAGTGGCGACAGTTCTGTCCTCTCGCTGCACGAAGATAAGGACGTGCATGTGTTTACAAATGTTATGATAAATGGAAAATTTTGTTGTGGAAACGTGCGTGCGGTATCTGTGCACATCGGGAAGGTGTGACACGGGATGACTTGGCGTCGCGCGGGTTGTACGGGGTAAATACTGGAATTGCGAAAAATTCAGAGAATCGGTTGAGAACAGCAGGTTGTTATGTTACGTAAGGACACATCAAAGGAGACTTTTAGAACGAAACTTTGAGAAATATGAAAGTACTGTCTAAAAGCTTCCAACAATGCGCGCCATACATTTAATGGGTTTTAAAAGTATTTACGAAATCGCTCCACAGTCCGACATGTTCCGGTGACAGCCATCGTCACCAGGGAAAGTTTTTACCTTGTAAGCTGGAACACTGCCGTCATAAAACACTTTGTCTTGTGTGGTGATGGATGGGTTTATGGACTTTATCCATCGTCCGAAGAGTAAAATATTAAAAATGTTAAAAAAAATCAAAATCACAACGTTTCGGAAGCTGGCTCTGCTTCCGTCCTCAGGTGTCTTGTTATGCACTTGCAGTAAAATCCACTTCACAGCATTTATGACCGTCACAACTTTGTCGACACTTACAGGGTGTACTTCCCCTCATGATGGCGGTGGCTGCCACCGAAACATGTCGGAATGTGGAGTGATTTTGTAATAACCTTTAAAACAATTAAATGTATGTTGCGTGTTGTTGGAAATTTGTAGACAACAGCTTAATTATAAAAGGCACGGTATAAATAACAATATGAAATTTGAGAAATATATGGTGGCACATGATCAGCCCAATCGTAGGCTTGCCTTTTAAATTAAACAAAAACTGTCGTAAAAATACACTGTTCTCAACGCCAGCATTTTAATGATTTTTAAATCAGTTTATTTGCACAGACGATAATGAAAGATGGAGAAGAGAAAAATCCCTTGCAGGTACCGTCATCCAGACTCCGGATCGACCGGCCCGTAGCTGAGTAATTATATTGACTGTTGTTCTGCTATGTGACGCTGTGTTTGGAAAGCACACGGCGTCACGTGGCGGAACATTTGAATCCACATGCTATCTCTGTTAGCGTAACCCTGAGCAGCTTTGTGGCATAGGAAGTCTGTACCCGCTGGGACATCCGGCGACAGCTGCCGTGATCCAGAACACTATAAACGATACACCCTGTATAATCGCTACGTAGCAAATGTTATGTATGCGGGGGCCTAACACCGGACATGACCATGTTATGTGAGCCTCTCTTCTGTTAGTATTTATAATGGTGTTGTTATATCTTCATATGCTCGTAGGCTACCCACTGACGAAGCTGCGAAAACCACCCCCAATATAACGACGCCGAACCCGTGGAACAGTTCCATGTTTTCTCTCTTTACTTACTCAGAAAGTTTCCTCATTTGAGTAAACCAAAGCGCAGCCGACGAACAAAGGATAGTTGACAGGAATTTGCAACACAGGGTTCGCCGGCTGCATGTGGCCCACATCGACTCTAAATACTGCCCATACACGTTAATTAAAAAGTAAATGCAAAGAAAGAGAAGAATACGGTAGCGGCAGCATCGGCAGAACCGAACGTTACCGACCGGAACCGAGTCAAGTGGTCACCATCTCACGTGACCTCAGTCCGCTATTTTCCATTGTTACGATCGGGGGTGCTTGCACTTTCTCGACTGTTTACTGCCTGTGTTTCCCCACCCAAATATTCCAGCATCGCCTAGGTCTCGATGGTGCCGGATTATCGGAAGTCTACCGTATTTAGTTCAACGCACCATAACGAAGCGCTCTTTTTATTTTTGACCTCGTAAGAATTATCTTTGCCAAAATAAGTAGGGTGGGTCCGCGGTGGCGCAGTTGGTTGAGGCACTGCGCTACAAACCGGAAGGTCGCGGGTTCGATTCCCGATGGTGTCATTGGCATTTTTCATTGACATAATCCTTCCGGCCGCACTATGGCCCTGGGGTTGACTCAGCCTCTAACAGAAATGAGTACCAGGAATATTTCTTGGGGGGTAAAGGCGGCCGGTGCGTAGGGCTGACAACCTTACCACCTTCATGTGCCGATTGTCTAGAAATCTGGGAGCCTCAACCTCCTGGAACCCTGTGGGCCTGTCCAGGACTGTAATGGGACCGCTTTACCTTTTTAACCTTTAAAATAAGTAGGGTAGGGTAGGGTAATTTCGTTCCTAGTGACTGGGACTGTGATGTGGCTTGGTGCGTAGTCTCAGGACCTGGTTTGATCCCTGGCCAGCCCATTTAAAATCTGTGGTGAACAAACTGGCATTAGGAAGGGGTGTTTCTCCCAGTACTTCGGTCTCCCCTCTCAGTATCATCCGTTCAACTAGGGCCGTAGCCGGACCATGAGCACAGTGGGTGCAGCGGCTTGCAGTGTGGGTGCACACACGTACATACGTTCAAATATTTACATAATGCTCTATTATACATATATTGTGTATATGTATTATGTATGCATAAGCGTAAAAGGCGCCTTTGTCAGGACCACAAAATAAAATTTTAATAACGCAGTGCGCTTTCTGACACTGCACAAAATATCTTGCATATACAGTCTAACTCGCTTATAACGTCTTGAAAGGGACAGAACATTTTGTGTCGTTATAAACAAGTGTTGTTATAACCTAGGAGTACAATGTTATGATTAACAGTGAGGAATTAATTGGTACCACAAAATATCTGACGCTATATACGAGGTGTCGCATAAACCTATGTCGTTATAACGGGGTTCGAGTGTACATACGTTTTTGAAAATTAGTTGTCTTCAACCACGGCGGTTCAACAGAGAGAACACGTTGATGCGGTAGGGTGTCACACGTTTTCTAGCAGACTGATCAGCATGTTCGTCTTCGACACTGTGCAAGTTCCTAGTGGGTACATCCAGATTTATAGTTGGGGCACTGCATCCACTTGCAGCCCCCCCCCCCCCCGGCTGCGGCCCTGCCACCAATCCATACTAATCCACTACTCATGTACCATTAACGGTGCATCATCTTGGCAACTGACAGCCCACTTCCGTTGACTGCCACTTGACAGAAAAACGCCAGTGGATGCCAAGCCTGAGAGAAGTGAGGTGAAGACAGTACGTTCTGCAACTGTCAGCGTTTCCATTAATTCTGACATTGAATACGCAGGTTTCTGAGATGTGACTCTGTGTCGCCTGGTTAGTTTCCCGACGTTTCGAAGGAAAGTGGTGCTTCAGAGTTTCAGGCAGAGCTGTGGAGTCGGAGTCGGAAGGAATTTTAGGTGGAGTCGGAGTCGGAACGAATTTTAGGTGGAGTCGGAAGGAATTTTAGGTGGAGTCGGAGTCGGAAGGAATTTTAGGTGGAGTCGAAGTCGGAAGGCATTTTAGGCATTGAAGATGAAGGCAGTACGTTGCTTCGAAACGTCGTAAAACTAACCCAGTAAGACAGCGTAACATCGCACAAGACCTGAATCTTTACCAGTGCCACTGTCAACACCTCAAACCTCACGACACATTCCCCGTGGACTGGATGGCGTGATAAATTTGGATGGCCCTGGGAGGATGCAGTAAACATTTGCAGATGCCTGCAACGCTGTTCATGTTGAGGTCTCTGTCGCAGAAAGCCATCTGTAAACACACTGAGAAGATGAGGAGTCATCCTGTGCAAACCGCACTGTGGGACTCCTGCTGCATCATCGCATATCAGAGTTTATCTGGTCGTACCAACAGCATCGCGCGATAAGGTTTCTGGTAAAGGCAAAAATGCTTCTAGGGGTGAGAAACACACGTGAGACGAATGGCATGTTGGGCGCTGCCCATTGCTCCTCATATTTGACATACACGAGGTTTCGACTATGTTCTCTACTCCTGTCTTCAGGCGACTATTCAAAATCCCAATGAGAAATCGTTCATTACATTGTAGGCGCTTTCACAAAACAACTGCGAAAATCGGCTATTAGCTTCCTGATGTCTGTCTGTCTGTCCGCATGCAACAACTTGGCTCCAACTGGATGGATTTTGGTGAAGTTTAGGAAAATATAGGGGTCATTTAAATTCAAATGTATTGGACAAATTAAGGTTCGGTTAAGACCGGACAAAAACTTACCATGACCGAGTCTAAATCTGTTGATGAGAGGACAGCAGCGCAGAGAAGACTGTAGCTAAGAAACAAATAAAACTTAGAGGGACAATAACAGAACGAAGGCGCTGAAGTGTTACGCGCTGCAGGCATTTCCTAACTTATTATTTTTTTCAATTACTGGCGACTGATTGGCTCAAGCCCAGAAGTCGGCACGCTAACAGCACACTAGCTGCAGTCCTAGCGACAAAGGGTAGGTGAGGTAAAGTTGCCACTGTATTCGCCATGAGACCGCCTAGCTCCACCCATTCTTAGCCTCCGCACCAGATGCGGGAAAGTGCTCAAATTCACGCCCCGGCCTGCCGGGGAGTAGCCCTCGGTGGGCCCCACAGCCGGTCTGGGTGTTTTGACGAAGATAAAAATCTTGTATTCCCTCTGGGACCGAACTCCGGACCGTCCAGTCCGTAGCCTAGTCACTATACCAACTGAGCTATTACAGCTGTCTTTATGTTAAATGTATTATGAATTTTGCTTCGTTCCGTAGCTATTACACACGTTAAAGACGACACAGTTATATATGCACACAGTTGTATATGCACACAGTTATATATGCACACAGTTGTATATGCACACAGTTATATATGCACACAGTTATATACGCACACAGTTATATATGCACACAGTTATATATGCACACAGTTGTATATATGCACACAGTTATATATGCACACAGTTATATATGCACACAGTTGTATATGCACACAGTTATATACGCACACAGTTATATATGCACATAGTTATATATGCGCACAGTTATATATGCACACAGTTGTATATACACACAGTTGTATATGCACACAGTTATATATGCACACAGTTGTATATGCACACAGTTATATATGCACACAGTCCGTGCTAAAGGTAGATTTGTCCCGTTCCTAACTGTAGGAGGGTATATTTCGTGTTAAGTGCAGATGAAGCTGCACGCATTACTGACTTTGGCATTAGACGAAGTGTCAGACAGGCGCACCTCCGTGCCTTTTGAGCAGGAGGCTAGGGTCAGTATCAGATCTGGCGTGGAAATGTTGGAAAAGAGAAAATTCCGTCATGCAGTTAGGCAACCTGTAATTACAGACTCTTTACGGGTAGTTCTGGCTTAATTCTTAGAAATTTTAGTGACCGACATTGAAAAATGCTACCCGAACTCTGACGTTCCGAATGCCAGCTGGCGGATATTCATCGGGCAGACTGGTAGGACTTTAATTAATTGTTATGGGGAAATACGTTCTGCTCTACATTCCTTAGCTGTTCTTTCCGGGAGCGTAACACCAGTGTTAAACAAACACTTGCTGTATTAACCTTTGAATCTTGATTCTTATTTGCCTTGCAGATATGGTGTTGCTGACAATGTTCTGCAGTAAGCACCCGGACACTCTTGTCTGTCATAAATCCCACGCATTACAAACATAATTAGTTCGTTTCAAAGTGACTCAGATTTAACTGGAACGAAGAAATTAATGCTTTCCTCTTTGCAACACACGTCACCACGATGCAGTATGAAAATTAATTGGTATGACCTCTCGTAATTGGTCCATTCCAAAAGCGTTAGTCTCCGCCTGTAGTGTCCAAATAAAGACTGGGTGTTATATTACTTCTTGGTAAGTAAGATGATATTTATCCTTTTGAAGCCTAGCGGTAACTTTACATACCACCAGGTTTAACATTAAAAAATTCTACATGGTGCCCACATTGCGTTTATGTGTTTTGTACGGATCTCAGAACAAACAGCAACTTTTGCCTTATAAAACATTAAGAGACTGGTTTTTATAACCGAAGTGGAGAGCGTTTACAGCGCGGTACGCACTGAGTCCTTATATAAAACAGATACGCTTCGTCTTTAAAGGGTTAATGTACCAACAAACCGTCCATTGCAGAAACTTAAAGTTTCGCAGCTCATTGTCACGATAAGCGATTGTGAACGAAGTCAGCTGATATTCGTACTATTAAATAACTGTGGGCGCACCTCGCATATTCGGTTGCATTCGGCACCTGTTACTGTTTATAAGAGGGTTTACTGGTGATGATAATGGCCTAATGGCCGCAACATCGTGCCTTCAAACCTAACCGCCGCCACTAGTGTTCACAACATGCAAATAGAGTGGATACTGAATAAACTGCCCCATAGGAATTCTGCTGGATGAATGTGGCAAAGGGTGGGGGTTACTGATGAGCTGGCAGTGAGCATGCAGGTTCCATAATACACGCGGAATTTCTGGCCTGTCCTTTGCCCCGTGCAACTCTGTTTCTGTACGTATATATTAGCCTGTACCGCTGTACCACTGTCCAGAGTACGTGACGCAATAAATTTGCCACTGTCGCCGATCTTTACTGAATCTTCACGGCGGAAATTGTCGGGGTTAGGTTAGTCCGTGTACAATGCATGCAGCTGGCCTCGTTAGATCAGCTTTGGAACATCATCAAAATCATCACTGACTCTGTCATTCGGCGTCACAGTGTCTGTTGATAGACCGCACACGGAGATTTGCTGAAGGCAACAAACATTTCAGTGCTCACTACAGCACCTGCTCGCCACCGCAACCCTCTTACCGGACTCTTCGGTGTGTAAGTCGCGCGGTGTTTGCCGTGGTTACGACAGAGCGCGACGTTACACCTCTGTCTCCACACTTACCACGAGATGGCAGCACACTGATGGATCCGATAGAACTTTGTGCATGACATCAGAGGCCGGTTTGTCGGTTTCTGTAGCTATCGTATTTCTGTGGAGCTAACTAGCTAGCTAGCTAGCTAACACTCCATGGAGCAGAGGCCTTCTTGAGAAGCTAACAGTTTCTCAGCTAGTCAAGAAATCCCTCGCATTTTATGGAACCCGGAGGTTCATTACCGCATTCACAACAGTCCGCCACCTGTCCCTATCCTGACCCAGCTCAATCCAGTCCATGCCCTATCCCACGTCTTAAAGATCCATTTTAATATTATCCTCCCATCTATGCCTCGGTCTCCCAAGTGGTCGCCTTCCCTCAGGTCTCCCCACCAAAATCCTGTATGCACCTCTCTTTTCCCCCTCACGTGCTACATGCCCCGCCCATCTCATTCTTCTCGATTTGATTACCCGAATAATATTTGGCGATGAGTACAGGTCACTAAGTTCCTCATTATGTAGTCTTCTCCATTCCCCTGTCGCCCCGTCCCCCTTTAACCCAAATACCCTCCTCAGCACCCTATTCTCGAACACCCTCAGTCTTTGTTCCTCCCTCAGTGTGAGAGACCAAGATTTCTGTGGAGCAGCGCGTGAATAAGATGTCGGCGTCTCATATGCAGGGCACGTTACTAACAACTTAACTGAACAAATTAAAAGCTGTGAATATGCATGTTGTCATGGCTACAGGCCTAGGTAACATATTTCATCTGGCAAATGTTGAATGAACACGTACACGGCACGTACAACGTTCTCGAACTGCATCTCATGCTGAATCATCTGCTTCTAGTACTCAAAAATGCTGCATTAGAAGGTTTCCAACGTGGGGTTTCAAGAAACTTGCCCCAACTCGTCAGTATCTGCCCACACATTTGTCTGTTCCGTACGGTTCTTACGGGAGACAGCCATGTGCCTACCGCGCTTTGACTGAATGACCTTTCTAATTGAAGCCGTGTTCTCTATGAGGTTCGAACTGAAAGTTTATATACAACTCAGATTAACTTCAGTCAGTCGTCACAAATACTTTGTACCAATCACCAGTCATTATTAAAATGGTCAAGTAACCACAATCAGAGGGATGGGGCAAGTAGCATGCAAGGGGATAAGAAAATGCATAGGGAGTTTTGGAGAGAAAACTGGAAGGAAAGAGGCCACATAGAAGGCCTGGGTGTAGATAGGAGGACAACACTAACCCTTTTAAGATGGTACGTATCTGTTTTATTTAAGGGCTCAATGCGTACCGCGCTGTAAACACTCTCCACTTCGGTTATAAAAACCAATCTCTTAATGTTTTATAAGGCAAAAGTTGCTGTTTGTTCTGAGATCCGTACAAATCACATAAACGCAATGTGGGCACCACGTAGAATTTTTTAATGTTAAACTTGGTCGTATGAAAAGTTACCGCTAGGCTTTAAAAGGTTAAAATGGATTTCAGGAAAATATGGCGTAAGGATGTGAACTGGATCCATGTGGTGGACAAAGTAACACTGGGACACGTTTCTGTCCCGCTACTCCAGTTTCCCCTGTCAGTATCATTCCACCAATGCTCCATACTCATCCATCTATTTACCACCGACGCTGTATAATGTTTTTCTCCCAGTACTCCAGTTTCCCCTGTCAGTACCATTCCACCA
>BLKM01000988.1:0-13198 GCA_013340265.1 Coptotermes formosanus
GTAGAATTTGTGAACGTTAAACCTGGTGGTTTATATATAAATATTCAGTCCGTACCGCGCAGTAAACACACTACGTCCCGGTTATAAAAACCAGTCAGTTAATGCTGTATAGGGAAATAATCGCTGTTTGTTCTGAGATCCACACAAAACACATAAACACACTGTGTGGGCAGAACGTACAATTTGTGAATGTTAAACCTGGTGGTTTATATATAAATATTCAGGCGGTACCGCACAGTAAACACAATCCGTCTCGGTTATAAAAACCAGTCAGTTAATGCTGTATAGGGAAATAATCGCTGTTTGTTCTGAGATCCACACAAAACACATAAACACACTGTGTGGACAGAACGTAGAATTTCTGAATGTTAAACCTGGCGGTACGTACAGTAACCGCTGGGCTTTAAAAGGTTAACAAAAATAAACGGAATTAACAATGCCAATATAATTGATACAAATTTCGCTTGTCACTCGGTCATTATTGTAAATGCGCTGTGGAAGTACAGCTTGCAATGAACAAACTGACTGACTTCGAGTTTTTATTGCCTGTCGTGAGATGGCTGCTCTGTGTACGTGACCAGCCTACTGGATCACCTGACTTGCCACATAAGTCAACAAACTCCGCACCTGTCACCCTGTGCACGTAACTTGTCATGACATGCGCACAAAGAAGTGTCTTATCTGTTTGCGTCATATCAAGCTTCATGTGTTCCAAATTATATTTAGAAACGAAAAATTCTTTGAAAACATTGTAACGTCGCCTTCCTTCATGTGCTTCTATGCTAAAATGTGTTTTTTGTGCTGATACTGAGAACCGCTGGAACTGTGAATTACGTGTGTATATTGAACCCTCTAAAGCCCAGCGGTTACTCTATGTACCGCCAGGTTTAACCTTTTAAAGCCTAGCGGTAACTTTACATACCACCAGGTTTAATATTAAAAAATTCTACGTGGTGTCCACATTGCGTTTATGTGTTTTGTACGGATCTCAGAACAAACAGCAACTTTTGCCTTATAAAGCATTAAGAGACTGGTTTTTATAACCGAAGTGGGGAGTGTTTACAGCGCGGTACGCACTGAGTCCTTATATAAAACAGATACGCTTCATCTTTAAAGGTCCAACATTCACAAATTCTACGTTCTGCCCACACAATGTGTTTATGTGTTTTGTGTGGATCTCAGAACAAACAGCGATTATTTCCCTATACAGCATTAACTGGCTGGTTTTTATAACCGAGACGGAGTGTGTTTACTGCGCGGTACGGCATGAATATTTATATATATACCGTCAGGTTTAACATTCACAGATTCTACGTTCTGCCCACGCAGTGTATTTATGTGTTTTGTGTGGATCTCAGAACAAACAGTGATTATTTCCCTATACAGCATTAACTGACTGGTTTTCATAACCGAGACGGAGTGTGTTTACTGTGCGGTACGGACTGAATATTTATATATATACCGCCAGGTTTAATATTCACAAATTCTACGTTCTGCCCACACAATGTGTTTATGTGTTTTGTGTGGATCTGAGAACAAACAGCGATTATTTCCCTATACAGCATTAACTGACTGGTTTTTATAACCGAGACGGAGTGTGTTTACTGCGCGGTACGGGCTGAATATTTATATATATACCGCCAGGTTTAACATTCACATTTTCTACGTTCTGCCCACACAGTGTATTTGTGTGTTTTGTGTGGATCTCAGAACAAACAGCGATTATTTCCCTATACAGCATTAACTGACTGGTTTTTATAACCGAGACGGACTGTGTTTACTGCACGGTACGGGCTGAGTCCTCCTCTAAAGCCCAGTGGTTACTGTACGTACCGCCAGGTTTAACATCCACAAATTATACCTTCTGCCCGCACAGTGTGTTTATGTGTTTTGTGTGCAGCGTGCATTTAAATATTCTGATCTGTCACTCACACGTTTGCATTACTGCGTGCTCTCTGCCTGCTCCTCTTACCCTCCTCCTTTGCGCTTTGTGCTATAGTTATTCGTTTGGTTTTTCCACATTCACTTTATCATGTATAAATTTACCCATATTTCTCAGTTGTATGGTCTTAGTATAAGTTGCCAATTGCTTATATTTAACCCTTCCTAAAAGCATTTTTCTCCATCTTTACCTTTCAGAAGAAAAAGAAGTATTACGTAATTCCCTTTCTCCCTGCGTAGGGGACATATGGGCACCTTACCATCTGTTAGGGGCACTTTACCACCTGTTAGGGGCACTTTACCACCTGTTAGTGACACCTTACCACCTGTTAGGGGCACCTTGCTACCTGTTAGGGGCACTTTACCACCTGTTAGGGACACTTTAGCCCCTGTTAGGGGCACATTATCACCTGTTAGGGGCACATTACCACCCGTTAGGGGCACATTACCACCTGTTAGGAGCACATTACCACCCGTTAGGGGCACATAACCACCTGTTAGGAACACTTTACCACATGTTGGGGGCACTTTACCGCCTGTTAGGGGCACATTACCACTTGTTAGGAGCACTTTACCACTTGTTAGGGGCACTTTGCCACCTGTTAGGGGCACATAACCACCTGTTAGGAGCACATTAGCACCTGTTAGGGGCACATTACCACCTGTTGGGCACTTTGTCACCTATTTGGGGCACTTTACCACCTGTTAGGGCACTTTACCACACGTTAGGGGCACACTACCACCTGTTAGGGGCGCTTTACCACCTGTTAGGGGCACTTTACCTCTTATTAGGGGCACTTTACCACCTGTTAGGGGCACATTACCACCTGCTACAGACACTTTACTACGATAAACCCTCGTAATTCTTTCATAAATTTACTTTCCTTTCCAAAATATTTTTTTTCCGCGTTTGAAACATTAAAACATGTGAAATCTGACTTGTGCTTTGTGGGGCCGTTAAAATTCTTCCACAGCCTGAGAGAACAGAGTTTGAGTGCTTCTGAGAGAAAAGTTCCGAAGACACCTTTGGAACTAAGAGAGTGGAAATGAGAGGGGAATGAGAAAACCGCGTGGTGGAGTCTTCCTTACTAGCAGAGACAAATGGCGCAGACATGAGGACATGTAGACAGTCTACATGAAAAGCTGCGAGATTGAGGTTCTGACAGTGGCGTTGCTGACGATTCGAGTCCTGTAGCATCTGACGCCGTTCCGTTTGACAAACATGTGCATGTAAAACTAATTGCCTAATCTGATGTTGCGGAGGCGTAGGGGTTAGGCCGAAGCGCCGTGGATTTTGCAGCAGTATTCTGTGGGCAGGCGCAGGTACAGGAAGGACATTAAAGTTGCTGCAGCTAACGAAGAGTTCGCTCTGCTGTCACTGTACGTGCATCTGGGGACACCGCCTGTCACTGTGCTACACAGCACTGCTGGCATGTAAAAGGCAGGCAAGCGGCGTCGAGCCGACGTGACCCCGCTGTGACTCCGTGCGATCACTGACATCAGCAGGTGATGGGACACATGGCCAGGCACACACTGGAAGCTCTCCTTCCCAATTCCTACTGAAAGTTACATTCTGCGTCTGACGAAAGATGTCACTGCAAACACTACTGCTGCCAGTACTACAACCATTGTGATAACTAACTAACTAACTAACTAACTAACTAACCAACTAACTAACTAACTAACTAACTAACTGACTAACGAACTGACTGACTGACTGACTAACTGACTAACGGACTAACTGACTGACTGACTGACTGTCTGACTGACTAACTAACCAACTAACTAACTAACTAACTAACTAACTAACTAACTAACTAACTAACTAACTAACTAACTAACTAACTGACTGACTCCATGGAGCAGAATCTTGCTTGAGAAGCTACTGTTCCTCAGCCAGTCTACAAACTACAGGCAAAATGTGGAAACCTGAAGTTCGTTACCGCACTCAAAACAGCTCGACACTTGTTATCTGCATAAAACAAACCCAGTCTGCGCCCTCCTCTGCTGTTTCTTTGAGGTACATATTAATTTTATCCTTAGCCAGAGTGCACAAATTTCGGTCGCCAGATTGCTCTGGCGACTACATTGTGTGCGGTCGTACCTAATGTCTGTGGTTACTCAGTGTGGCATTTGCTTCACTTCACCCTTCTGGCGCCTGGAATTTTTAGGCGGCTCCTAGCTTTTTGGAAAATCTGTGTACTTCTGATCCTGTCATCGATAACAGGTTCTTACAAATAGTCACTTTCCTTCTGATTTCCCCACCAACATCCTGACTACACGTCTCATCTCCTCCATGCGTGCCACATATCCTGCCCATCCCTTTGCTATTTGATAACCCTAGTAATATTTGTTGAGCGGTACAAACCGTGAAGCTCCTCGTTTTGTAATTTTCTCCAGCATCGCATATCTTTCTCCCTCATAGGCCCAAGTAAATACTACTGCTACTACTGCTATTGCTGCTGCTGCTGCTGCTACTGCTAATGCTGCTACTGTCAGGAATAATAATTACATCATCCTGCCTAAGTGTATATTACTGGCCTGCGCCTCTTTAGTCCTTATTCCAACATTTACCAGCTCTACTAGCATGTTGTCTTCCTCACGAATCGCGGTTAAAGTAGATGATGATGATGATAATGACGATGACTGATGATGATGGCAATAAAACTAACAGTACTAACGTGACAACAGTGTGCGGTATTACAATGGCGGTGCGGTGCCTTTGTTTCTGCATTGCTTTAAGTGAAGTTTTGAATCTCTTCCGCCGCAGTATGAAGTGCACAGTACGCAGCGTACAGCGTACATTATACTGTATACAGCATACAGCATACTTTGTATCTTATACGGCGTACTGCATGCATAACACAGCATACTGCATACATTATACTGTATACAGCATACAGCATACTTTGTATCTTATACGGCATACAGCATGCATAACGCAGCATACTGCATACATTATACTCTATACAGCATACTTTGTATCTTATACGGCATACTGCGTGCATAACACAGCATACTGCATACATTATACTGTATACAGCGTACAGCATACTTTGTATCTTATACGGCATACTGCGTGCATAACACAGCTTACTGCATACATTATACTGTATACAGCGTACAGCATACTTTGTATCTTATACGGCATACATTATACTGTATACAGCGTACAGCATACTTTGTATCTTATACGGCATACTGCGTGCATAACACAGCATACTGCATACATTATACTGTATACAGCATACAGCATACTTTGTATCTTATACGGCATACTGCGTGCATAACACAGCATACTGCATACATTATACTGTATACAGCATACAGCATACTTTGTATCTTATACGGCATACAGCATGCATAACGCAGCATACTGCATACATTATACTCTATACAGCATACTTTTTATCTTATACGGCATACTGCATGCATGACACAGCATACTGCATACATTATACTGTATACAGCACACAGGGTACGTTATACTGTGTACGGCATGCTGCATACGTCTGCCACACGCTGTATGCAGTACACGCTACACATTGCACAGTGCCTTCCGCCTTGGCCAGTGCAGGCAGACACCTTAAGGAAGGCTCTGTTATTTGTCCATTTGACGTCTGTAAGAACACGAACGCTAGCCCCAACGTAAATCCGGTTTCTTTTGTCAGGCGTGTGGCAATTTCTTGTCGCAATGAACCATCTTGTTCAAAATATATACTTTCCTGTTTGAGTTGAATATACGAATAAATTTTGGTTTGTTTTGGACAGACACAAAAATAAATCGCCTAACTGGGCCCAAGTACTTTATTACAGACCCAAACCTCCATAACCCAAATCCATCGAAATGTACTAAGATATCTTGGCGTTGAAGTATGTGAACCGGCAGTAGACGACGTCCGACAGCATAATTTTGCCTTCGTTTTAATGGATATTGTTCACACGTGGCATAACACGTGTCTGTGTGTGTTGCTACAGGAGTCACAACCCGCATGATGCCAGCCGTCGCACTAAATCTGTCAGGGGACGCAGAAATCAGCTGTCAGCTCGCGCTTATAAAGGGGCGCAAACATGCCGGGGCAAGAGACCACGACGTGCCTGGCTAAGGAGCCGTTCGGTAGTCACACAGGTAAGTCTATATCGGCAGGGGCCTGCAGATTTTGTTTCTCAAGCTGCCTGAGCAAGTCTCTGAAGGCAGTCGTTTGTTTGTTTGTGTATCCATTTAAATATTTATAAATCTACTCAAGCCTTTGCCATGTTACCGACATGTATGTAGTGCCGGTTTTAAGAATGAGTGGAGTTTTACCACTATTTTCTATACGCCTTCCTGCTGTGGATAGTGACAAATTCACCTCCCTGCCTTTACTTTACTCTGTATATTTATTCCGCACTTGCAACAAATCCGAAGATTCATTACAGTTAGCACAAAAGTCCGTCACTTTACGCTCCCCACTGCTACTTCTTTCCATTTCTTACAGCCACAAAGTCCTTTCTCCAAGCTCCAATTCCACATCATTCTCCGACCGACCATTTTCTTCTGTTTTAGTCAGTTCTTTATTTCCCTCACAGTAGACTGTGCAGCATTTACAGTTTTGCTGGCAGGCCCCTTCAAGTTAGGCTGCTTCTCACAACCGGGAAGCCAAATTTACATCAATACACAAATGCGTTTTCAGTCTGCCTGCCTGCCTGCCTGTCTGCCTGCCTGTCTGCCTGTCTGCCTGCCTGCCTGTCTGTCTGTCTTTCTGTCTGTTTACATCAATACACAAATGTCTTTTCAGTCAGTCTGTCTGTCAGTCTGCCTGCCTGCCTGCCTGCCTGCCTGTCTGTCTGTCTGCCTGGCTGCCTGCCTGTCTGCCTGCCTGTCTGCCTGCCTGTTTGTCTGCCTGCCTGTCTGTCTGTCTGTTTGTCTGCCTGCCTGCCTGTCTGTCTGTCTTTCTGTCTGTTTACATCAATACACAAATATTTTTTCAGTCAGTCTGTCTGTCAGTCTGCCTGCCTGCCTGCCTGCCTGTATGTCTGTCTCTCTGTCTGTCTGTCTGTCTGTCTGTCTGTCTTAATTGCAGACAGCTTCACGTGTCACATTCAGTAGCTGTAGTTGATACAGCGTTGCCATGTAATGTAAGAATGTTTTCGTTTATTTTCGATCTGAAGGGGCCCGAATGTGCTGTAAATAGGGAGAGTGCCCTGTGGGCGCGGAAGGTCACGTTCAGCCACTCGACACTGGAGTGCTGTCCACTCGGTACAGCCTGCGCAGCAAGCAACACGCAGTACACACAGCTTTCGATTGCTTCTGTCGGGTGAAAGTATCGCGGGTTTGCTGGGTGATCAGGGGCGTGCACTGTGTGGCAAAGCTGACAGCTTCTGATGTCAGAGCAGACGGTGCATATTATCTATAGAGTGTTCTGAGGGGTCAAGACGGACGGTGGGCCTTCCTGGACATGAAGTCACCCTTTCACGGAGAGTGAGTTTTTGGGACAGTACGTTCAGGTGTCGGGCCTGTTTGACAGGTTTAGCGTCCGACTCTTTTACGGCAGCCCGCGCTGGCGTAAAGCTCGCTATAGACAGGTGTCAGGGTGACAAGTCAACACGACTCAAGCGGGAATGGAACCCGTGATGCCAGGATTCAGAGACACAGAGACTGCGCAGCTCCGTGATTGGTACTATTCACTGCGTGTTTTTGGGTTGGGATGGGTGAGGCATGTGGCACGTATGAGGGCTACAGAAATGCGTACTGCCTTTTGGTGGGGGAAATTTGAGGGATATCTGGGAATAGATCGGAGGAAAATATTGAAATACGCCATAGAGAAATAGGATCGGCGGGTTTTGACTGATTGATCTGACTCAGGTTAGGGATAATTGGCGGGCTGTTGTCACTGCGGTAATGAACCTTCGTGTTCCATAAAATGCGGAGAATTTCTTGACTAGCTGAGGAACTTCTAGCGTGTCAAAAATATTATTCCACGCATTTATTAACGTATTTTTTTCTAGTGGTCCGCAGCAGACGCTACGGACGCACTGCAGCCTTGAGGCTTATTGTGCAACCCTGTGATGAAGATGATGATCATTATTTTTTGTCCTTTTCCTAGTAATGGAGCACCGGTGGAATGAAATTGACAGGGGAAAACCGAAGTACTCGGAGAAAAACCTGCCCCAGTGCCACTTTGTCCACCACAAATCCCACATAGACTGACCCGGGATTGAACCCGGGCCTCCGCGGTGGGAGGCCGGCGGCTAACCGCCTGAGCCATGGCACGGCCTATTAACATATTTAGTCAGAGCAGATTGAAGTCGGGGAATGCTTGCTATCATTCGGTGCAGAATCTTTTGTCTTCGAGGTTGCTATCCAAAAACACAAAGATTAGGGTATACAGAACTATAATTTTACCTGTTGTTCTGTATGGATGCGAAACTTGGTCTCTCACACTGAGGGAGGAACAAAGACTGAGGGTGTTCGAGAATAGGGTGCTGAGGAGGATATTTGGGCCTAAGAGGGACGAGGCGACAGGGGAGTGGAGAAGACTACATAACGAGGAACTTAATGACCTGTACTCATCACCAAATATTGTTCGGGTAATCAAATCGAGAAGACTGAGATGGGCGGGGCATGTGGCACGTATGGGGGAGGAGAGAGGTGCATACCGGATTTTGGTGGGAAGACCCGAGGGAAGGCGACCACTTGGGAGACCCAGGCGTAGATGGGAGGATAATATTAAGATGGACATTCGGGAAGTGGGATGGGAGGACATGAACTGGATTGATCTGGCTCAGGATAGGGACAGGTGGCGGGCTCTTGTGAATATGGTAATGAACCTTCGGGTTCCATAAAATGCGGGGAATTTCTTGACTAGCTGAGAAACTGTTAGCTTCTCAAGAAGGCCTCTGCTCCATGGAGTTAGTTAGTTAGTTAGTTAGTCAGTTCCTGTATATAGTCAGTCATTCAGTCAGTCAGTCAGTCAGTCAGTCAGTCAGCCACTCAATTAGTCAAAATTATGCCGCAGTGTAGAGTTCTGCATTTTTAGTGTTCATGAATCGTTTTTTCCTTTTGTGTGTGGCACAACATTTTGCGTGAGCCTGTACTAACGCTCTGACGCAAGGCACATCCCACGGTTTCATCCATTCTGTTATTATTTCACAAAACAACAAACAACGAAAGACAGTAAAGGGGTGCCTGAGTGCAGTTTGAGATATCTCGCCATTACCGACCAGCACATCTTGAGGCGGACGGATAGGCCAAACATCTGAGTATCGCTGTCAGTTAGCTGCGAGGAGCCGCTGGCGGAGGTTCTGTGTGGCACAGACCGCTGAGCTAGTCTGAAGAGGACACGCTGAAGGTGCATTCCAGTTAGGCCGATTGGAACAGCGCGAACACTAAGTTGACTATTAATTTTTAAACAGTAAATACGGTGAAACTTGTTTACTTCATGACAGGTGACGTGAAACCGTACGGTTTGGTCGGGGGATGGTGATACATACATATATGCCTGCCTACAAAGTACACGGCGTCGTATTCCATAGGACCGTTGTCTTCCGTGAAGGCAGAAGTTTCCTTTTACGCATAAAGTTATAGTAAATTCCACATTGTCCCTTTTATCCTGTCCCCGACCACGGCAGCTCCATCACACAGAAAGCCTGCATCCGCCGAGACATTCACAAGGGCTACGGTGCTCAGGGAACCGCAAAAGGAACGCCCTGTATTATCTTTCCGTTTACATTGAAATAGGCTATGAAAGTGTAAATTTTATGCACTGATTTGTGAGCGAGAAGAGACATGTTCTGTCTGTATGAGAGAAGGAATTTGGGGGGGGGGGGGGTGTGAAAACTCTGCACTGAAATGAGGCAGTGGTGCTGTATAGAGCTACTTCCAAATTGGCACGTTGCGGGGAACGATTTCAGACTGCAAATTGCTACACCGATATGAAATTTTTGAGTGACTGAAATTGTGTGCCATGGCCTTAGCAGGCTGAAGGACGAGCGGTCCTATCCCCTTGTGCCTTGAAATTATTCAGTACACAGCGTGACTTTGTCGATAATGACGTACAGATTCACGTTTGTTACAGAGCACCAAAACCGCTGATTTTATCAAGATAGAATTCAGTTCATTCCGTCTGTATATTTCCCATATTTGATCGTTTTGCAATTAAGTGTATAGCGCCCATTTGTATGCATAAAACGCCTATGATTAATTAAGGAAAAGAACAATTAGTATTCCAATTAAACATCGATAGAATAAAGCCAGCCAATTAAAACACATTGTGTGTGCTGTAACGGTAAATTTGTCCCGGTGCTTTATCATGCATCACACCATGAAGACTGCAGGAGAGTGAAGGTATGGCTCCACGCCTTCCTCACCTCAGTACACGATAGAGGTCACTGGTGAACTTCACCCCGGCTGTCACTTTAATGCGGTATGTGTGGGCCCCAGATTCGCTGTGCGCGGTACGAGCAAGACAAGCGTCGGGCTGCCGTGATCCAACCCCAGCTTCACTCCGTGCAGGCCTGTCACCTGCTGAATGCTGTGGAGCCGTAAGGAGGCACTGCTGGGCAAGAAAACGTGACAACGTGAGAGCTGGTCACAGGCAGAAACTAATTTGTTTGTAGGCGTGTCTAAACGAGCAAAGCCTGGCAACTGAAACTAAAGACAAGAACGTAGGACAGTGTTACTGCTGCTAACAGGCCTTTCGAAATGGTAGCTGATTTGGCAAAAGTGGAGACAACATTATTGAATAGACCTGAATAAAGTGTGAGATATATCATCGTCACATTATGTTTCAGGCGGGTCTGATTCCAGAGGGTGCTGAAACTCACAGAAACTCAAGGGGCGACTATGCAGACTTCAGTAAACCAGAAGTGCAACCTAATTATGGGCACCTATTTCTCGTTTGGTAAGTAAATACTGTCTGTCTGTCTGTCTGTCTGTGTGTGTGTGTGTATGTATGTATGTATGTATGTATGTATGTATGTATGTATGCATGTATGTATGTATGTATGTATGTATGTACGTATGTACGTATGTATTATGTATGTGTGTATGTGTGTATGTATGTATGTATGTATGTATGTGTGTATGTATATGTATGTATGTATGTATGTATGTATGTATGTATGTATGTATATGTATGTATGTATGTATGTATGTATATGTGTGTATGTATGTATATATGTATGTATGTATGTATGTATGTATGTATGTATGTATGTATGCATGTATGTATGTATGCATGCATGCATGTATGTATGTATGTATGTATGTATGTATGTATGTATGTGTGTGTGTGTATGTATGTATGGATGTATGTATATATGTGTGTATGTATGTATGTGTGTGTATGTATGTATGTATGTATGTATGTATGTACGTATGTATGTATGTATGTATGTATGTATGTATGTATGCGATTTACCTAATAAAAGGCAGCAATGTTAACAGCTATCTAAGTTTTGAAAGACCAAATTCTGGTGCACTAAACCGGTGTTCCTACCCACAAACTCAATACATTGGGCGCCCCTTGGGGCTGCGTTCCTATGGAACATGAAATATCGCAAATAAGCTGTTGCGAACTACTTGGCACGGTTTGGCTGTTGAACAGTGCGGTGTATCCAAGTAGCTTTGTGCAGAGGCAGTTCGGTGCAGTTGCCAACCTCGTCGTGACTGATTTTCCTGTTAATTCTATTGCAATTTTGCGAATTTTAAGGAACAAGTTGGGCTACATGCAGCGCTACGTAATGCTGGCCGCGACATGAAATGCAAGATGCGTGCTTCTGGAGACGCTGTAGCCCTTTTGTGAATTCTTTGTGATCAGTGCATGGAGACAGACCGCATGTCGTGACATCCTATGTTCACATAATGTCACGTTTTATGTTCGTGCAGTGCCATGTTTCATGTGCTCGCAATGTCGGGTCTTAATTCGAAATGGGCTACTAATTTGCGGGAAAATTTCTTATAGAAAATTTGAAACCAATTTATTTTAAAAATTTGATTATCGAATCTCTATCATTTGAACCTCGAAAGCGAATGAACCTTAATTTCGTTGCGTCTGTAAACAAGTTAGGACATCCAAACATAATGCAAAATTTCTGGGGCATTTTTCCCGTTTTGATACATGATGTTGCCCACTGCAAGGCGTTCAGGTACTGCGCTGCGTGAAGTGCCATGGACAAAGTCCCGTGCAGTGACTTCCGATAAACGTCAGACAGGTTTCGCTACAGGTGTTCCAGAAGTACCATGAGTACCTCATTTAAATGTCACCTGCTTTTGTTTGGTTTGAAAAAAAAACTAGTTTCTATCTATTTTAGAACCGACTGTGGGGAAACAGCGGACATCTTGAGAGGATTTGGCGCAGTCTTGCAGTTTTTCGAAAGAAATGCGGCGCAATGCCTCACGATAAGAAAAAATGTAGAGACAGCATAAAACGATCTCCCCCCGCCGTTCACTGGGCTTCTGCATGAAGATTTTCCAAAATCCGACACTGTGTAGTGTCGTGGAAATGTACCAAGGACTCGAAAGAAGGTACTGCTTCCATATTCAGGGTAGAAATAATAGGAAGCGTGGGAATATTTACTGTGCAGGGATAGAAGTGAGTGTCAAGGGTCGCTAAGCTGCGAGGGAGAATGCAGAGTTCACTGCCTTCAGCCGGAACACTGGCCGCTACTCCACTGTGCTGGTGGAGGCAGCGCGTTCAGCCGGTACACTGGCCGCTACTCCACTGTGCTGGTGGAGGCAGCGCGTTCAGCCGGAACACTGGCCGCTACTCCACTGTGCTGGTGGAGGCAGCGCGTTCAGCCGGTACACTGGCCGCTACTCCACTGTGCTGGTGGAGGCAGCGCGTTCGGTCGAATCTTGGTACATACCCTCCGCATTACGTGGCGTCACACTGCAGAAGACAGTAGCTATCCTGTGTAGTGCCCGCTGAGATAACTTAAAATTTGGCACAGCAGGCCTGTAGTGCTGTCTGCACTACTGCCTTCAGCACTTATGCTACAGTGCAGTCTGCACAACTGCCTTCAGCACTTATGCTACAGTGCAGTCTGCACTACTGCCTTCAGCATTAATGTTACAGTGCAGTCTGCACTACTGCCTTCAGCAGTAATCCTACAGTGCAGTCTGCACTACTGCCTTCAGCACTAATCCTACAGTGCAGTCTGCACTACTGCCTTCAGCATTAATGTTACAGTGCAGTCTGCACTACTGCCTTCAGCACTAATCCTACAGTGCAGTCTGCACTACTGCCTTCAGCACTAATGCTACAGTGCAGTCTGC
>BLKM01000988.1:21185-116207 GCA_013340265.1 Coptotermes formosanus
TGCATTCAGAACAATGATATTACACCAGCGGCCTCTCAGCACTATGTATGACATCCTAGCACTAACAAACTCCACTCTCTTGATTGCTGATACCATTCTCTGGTGCACAAAAAAACCTGTTCCCAATTGGTGATTTTCCTGCCCTTTGCCATAGAAAAAAGTATACTCCCCGGCTCTTACAGTCCCTTCTTTGTCCCACCTAACCTCCTGTACACCCACTAAATCTAACTTGTACTTAGCTAATTCCCTGGCCACTGTCATAAGTGACCCTGGCCTATACATGCTCCTCACATTCCATGTTCCAAAACTCATATCCTTTTTCCGTAGCTGGGGTCGTACCAAAGAATCGGTCCAGGTCCGAGGCTTTGTAGGCTGTTTCGTAACATCATAATTTTTTACGGTGAGGAGTTGTTAGCACCTCGCCCAACCCCCAAGCTGGAGGACCACCCCTTGTCGGCTGTCCGCGACTGCTTATTCAATGTATTCGCAGCTACCCTCCATACCTGGAGGCCGTTCCTCCATCCGCAACCCGAGGACGCGCCATGCCGTGGTGACAGGGACCCACTTAACATGGAATATTAAAGTGTATCTCACAGAAAATAATGGGAGGGTTTGGAGTCTACTAATATGGCTCAGGAGACGGGTAATAGGTTGTTGTTGAAAATGCTAAACATTTCACATTCAGTAAAATGCAGGGTATCTTTTGACTGGCTGAGAAACTACTAGCTTCTCAAGAAGCATAATGCTGCATGGACTTAGTTAGTTAGTCAGTCAGTCAGTCAGTTAGTCAGTCAGTCAGTCAGTCGGTTGGTTGGTTGGTTGGTTGGTTGGTTAGTTAGTTAGTTAGTTAGTTAGTTAGTTAGTTAGTTAGTTAGTTAGTTAGTTAGTTAGTCAGTCAGTCGGTCGGTCGGTCGGTCGGTCGGTCGGTCGGTCGGTCGGTCGGTCGGTCAGTTAGTTAGTTAGTTAGTTAGTTAGTTAGTTAGTTAGTTAGTTAGTCGGTCGGTCGGTCGGTTAGTTAGTTAGTTAGTTAGTTAGTTAGTTAGTTAGTTAGTTAGTTAGTCAGTCAGTGAGTCAGTCAGTCAGTCAGTCAGTCACTTATCCAGTCAGTCAATAACAAGACCAACCTCGGTCTGTGAGGAACTACAAAATGTTAGCTTTAATGTCACGACATGGCAGCACCTTCCTTTTATTGATAATTTCACGCAAAAGATGCGTTCATATACGCAACAAAATGTCTGCCTTACAACGCAATATACTGCATATCGTGAAGTGCATGGAAGTGGCGCAACACGTGATACGTCAAGAGTAATGACGTTGTTAAATGAGAACAAAATGCTATTCGGAAGACGCCGTTTAGAAAATGTGGGCGTGGACACGCGGATAATATTAATATTGAAGTTGAATGGACACGTGATTATGTAGGAAGGACTCAAAGGTTTCAGAGCCGACACCCAGGATATGGGATTTTCTGTAAACAGATTTCATTAAAAGCGAAAAATGACTTGACTAATTGAATTACCATCGCCTTGTCTCAGGGTAGAAATTTGATGAGGTGAGCGAGCGGTAAGGGGCAGGAGGCGATTGGCGAGCAGTCGGAGAGACACTGCTGTGGACATTTGGAACTGTAACAGCTGATTTGTGTCCGAGGTTTTGGAAACGAGCTATTTAAAGTAACAGAGAACAGGAGTGACTTTTTAAATTTCTTGAACGTTTTAATTTTAACTTTAGGGCTGTGCGCCACACCGTTTGTGTTTAATGGCATATAGCACACACCGTTTGTGTTTAATGGCACACAGCACACACCGTTTGTGTTTAATGGCACACAGCACACACCGTTTGTGTTTAATGGCACACAGAACACACCGTTTGTGTTTAATGGCACACAGCACACATCGTTTGTGTTTAATGGTACACAGCACACACCGTTTGTGTTTAATGGCATAAAGCACCAAGATTACAAGTCGGCTGTATTTTATGTTTTACTTTTCATATCATTTTTGAGATCTCGCAAAATTTTTCATTTTGACACGGAATTTCAAGATTTTGTATAAAAACACCTAATGATGGCTTGCTCGAAACATGAGGTGTTTGAAAAATAATGATAAATACAGGGTGTACCAGAAGGAGTATGTAGTGTTATTTGTGTAAGTCTATATACACAACGGGATGGATAGCGACAAATTGAAAAAGAGCATTAAAAGAATTCGAGAAAAAATGGAACGTCGGCAACACGTTACAAAGCAGCACGGAACAACACGCCAGAAGTCTGCAGTTACGGTCCTACAACGCCACAGAACATAAATCACACAAGAGGAAGTGCTTTTAAATACTGTGCCAGTGCAAGTGGCCGTGAATGTGTTGGTTTGACAGGCACTCTGACGGGTGCAGGGTGCCACGTAAAATCGTGTCTTTCATCCCGGTAACTGGCACGGGGACACCCAGGCGGACTCAGGCTTTCTGTCCAGCAGAACTGACGTGCCAAGCAACCACAAACAGCCTGTGTCTAGATACAAAAAAAAACAAATAAATTCATACTTTTTGTGACAAAAATTTGCTCGCAGACCAATTCGTATTTTATTGTTCTGACCATGGCCTCTCCGAACAACGGTTCGGTTACTTTCAGGTGGCCTTGTTTGAAGGCATCAGGCGGTCAGGATTAATGCAACGAACTGTCACATCGTACGGATTCGCAGAGGAAATAATGCAGACAGATATCTGCCAAACTGCAGTCAGGGGCGACCAATGTTCGGCCCGTCACTTCATTTCACACGACCCTGCCTCCGGTATTTACTGCATGTACAGAATGTGACCAGCAGCACAGTCAAAACACTTGTTTGTTTAAAATGTCTTTTAATGAAGAGCCAAAGAAGTGAAACGTATTTGGTACCCCTGGATGGTAACGTTAAAGATGCCGCAACACAGAGAGATAAAAGGCACTAAATTTTCAAATTCAATAATTATATGTTGATTGCGTTACCAAAACATGAACCTTTATTAATGGTGTGTTCCATTTTAATAATATCATTTACCATCTCCATTGCTTAAAATAAAGGTAATCTGCCTCAGGCTTCAAAACCGTTCGAGCCGGCGTACTTCTGAATTACCAGCCTTTCCCTTAACGTCCTTACGTAACTACCAGACTACAGGGCGTCACATCATCAGCTACACTAATTTTAATAGACACCGCCTTCAAGAGCTCGCTAAGTGTAAGTTTGCCCCTGTTCACAGCACGAAATCGTATGGAGGGAAAGTATTGCGGTTCCACTCATTCTTAACTTCGACATTACATGCACATAAGTGACAACCTCACGCCCCGTCCGCTTTACTCTTGTGGGAACAGACCACAGCACCGTGTTATGGGCCCCACGGCTATGTCGACGTTTCGCAGGACATAACTTCTGACACTACCAAGAAACGAACCCCTGGAACATTCATCCCACAGCCTAGTCACTGTATCGACTGAGCTACCCACGGCTCTGCCACCGCTGTCAGAGGTCCAAGTCATAAAATTTTCGGTAAAATGTATCTATAAATCACATAAAATAAGCAGGTAGTAAAGTTTGATGCCATATTTTAATAAAGAAAATTTATTGTAGCTTGGAAACAAAGTGCAGGGTGGCCACAATTGCAGGTTCGGTTGGCACAGCAGACGACGGCCCTACGTTGTCCATTAATTCGCTGTGGACAAGTACTGACCCTTTCTGCAGTGTACAGAAACAAGTTTCGTTTCGTGAACGACGGTGGAACTGGCTCTAACTTCCAAACATGCAATCGTACAAACCGGACACGCATAAAAAGATGTAGTGTTTGCCTATACTGTTTGGATTTCATGATCACCACCCCCTCTCACCCTTCCTCTCTCACCCCCACAACTTGGACCTGTACATAAAAATCTATACACAAAATAAGCCAACTGTATGACAGTCTGAACACTACACACAAAACAAAGCATATTTCTCCGTTTTTCTGATACAAAATTCCCTTTCATGAACTCTTCCATTGCTCTCCGCTACAGACGTAAGCGCACGTGTTTCCTTCGTTAACAAAGCAATTAACATTTTGGGTCTGCGTTCCTACCTCTTGCGTTAGTGAATTGGTCCATCTTTTGTGATACGGCAGTTCTGTTTGCTCGGTTTGTCCAGCCAACAGCTGTTGGGTCGATGTGATTGCATTTGCTGAGTTGTGATTAAAAGAAAGTGCAAAGATTTTGAACTGATATGTGGATAAAAAGCGACGCGCTCCAGACCGTTCGTTTACTTAGTTACACTCCTATTTTGCTCAAATATTCATATGGCATTGAGTCTTAAAACAAGAAAAACGGAAGAAGAGGCGTCGAAATATTTCTTTCATGAAGCTCCATAACGTTACGAACTGGAAAAAAAACCGGCTACTTTACAGAACTTTCCTCATGAATTTAAAACTTGCAACTTGATAAAATATATAAAAACAGAAGAGGAATTGCTCCCTTTTATGTTTAAATGCGAGACATTTTGTTAAACACAAACTATAAAACATAACCTGTTACCTACTTTATTACAAATGACAAAACGAAAGAATGCATGCTACGTGCACAGCAAACCTCTCCACCAGCAGACTTAGTAACGCTACATTTGGGGTTTACACACCAGTGTTGGTAAATGTCGCAGTCTTCTGAGACTTACGCCGTGTCGGCTGCTAAAGTAGTGTTACCGACGTTTCGGTACATCGTATTTCCTAGGCTCCCTTGAAAGAAGAGCGAATATTCGCACAAATATCGGAAGGGTTTGAATATTTAGAGACTGGTTTTTACAAAACGTGATGACTCTAATATTTATTAATAGCTACAGTAATGTTATGACCCTGATACTGATTAATATCTACAACAACACGATGGCTCTAATGCTGATTAGTAGCTACAAAAATGTGATGACTAATATTGATCAATATCTACAAAAACACGATGGCTCTAATGCTGATTAGTAGCTACAACAATGTGATGACCCTAATATTGATCAATATCTAAAACAACACGATGGCTCTAATGCTGATTAGTAGCTACAACAGTGTGATGACTGTAATATTGATTAATATCTAAAACAACACGATGGCTCTAATGCTGATTAGTAGCTACAACAATGTGATGACCCTAATATTGGTCAATATCTAAAACAACACGATGGCTCTAATGCTGATTAGTAGCTACAACAATGTGATGACCCTAATATTGATCAATATCTAAAACAACACGATGGCTCTAATGCTGATTAGTAGCTACAACAATGTGATGACCCTAATATTGATCAATATCTAAAACAACACGATGGCTCTAATGCTGATTAGTAGCTACAACAATGTGATGACCCTAATATTGATCAATATCTAAAACAACACGATGGCTCTAATGCTGATTAGTAGCTACAACGTGATGACTAATATTGATCAATATCTACAAAAACACGATGGCTCTAATGCTGATTAGTAGCTACAACAGTGTGATGACCCTAATATTGATTAATATCTAAAACAACACGATTGCTTTAATGCTGATTAATACCTACAATAACGTTATGGCTGGAATGTAGATTAATATCCACAAAGCTCGTTCCTGTGAAGTGCACCATTACCAACGCTGCCGCCTGGGCCCGTGGAGTGGCTGTGTATTCTCACTGCATACACGCTGCGCTATCCATCCGACACCCGGCACTTTCGCGCTTCTCCCCAGAACTCACTGTTTCTCTCTACTGCTGTGTTCCCTTCATGACGCCAGGCGTCCCCAAGTCAGTCCATCATTCCCAACTGCAAGCATTATTGCAATTGGTTCCACTTAATCTCTGTATTCGTAATTTGACAATCCGTACCATGCGTCAGGCAGTTAGTCGCCGGCGTCGCACCGTCAGTGTGCACGGTCAACCGAAGACCAGTCCATGTAGGATGTAGGGGGTCTAAAAATGCCCTGAAACAGGTCTTTCTTTACGTACTGTGGTTTCTCCCTGTCACTGCCATCCCACGAGCGCTACATAATCATTTATTCACGCATCTAAACCGAACTATAGTCTTAGGGATTAGCAGCGTCGTTAAAAAAGCACTTCTCCATTTCTCGGAATTGGATCTCATAAAAATTGGTAGCGACATTTCCAAAAATGCTCAGCTTGGCAGTCTGAATTCTTTATCGACGTCCACTGGCACGTGTGCCGTATCCAGTGCAAAGTGCTTGCATCCAGTTCTCCAAATCAGAATAACTTTCTGTTCAAACTTCATACCAACTGAACACCACATTTTACGTGGACAGCATATTAAAAATTTTTTCTTTGGATAAAATTTTGCAGAATTTCACGGAGAAATTTCTTCAGACAAGTGTTAAAATGTGTGTGACCCTGTAATACTCTACGTTGTCACCGATGTTTCTGCCTTCACCTTCAGGGTATAAGAAAATGAATGATACCACCCTATCGGAAACCGGAAACTGTAAATTTACAATCTGAGAAATTTTTTGGAGTTCGCAGTAAACGCGAATACACACCCACTGCTGATACTGCTATCACAAGAAACACTGGCCATTTTGGTGAGTGGGCAGGTACTTGGTTATCGCCAAAGTCACAGATAAGTCGCATGAAAAGTAACTTTTACTCTTCTAAGGTGTGTGTTGTTCCAGGCCGTACATTGGCACCGAATTGCCCTTCTACCGGCCTGTAGTAAAGAGAACAGCGCGTGGTTCTGTCTTTTGCCGTTCGCTCAATAGACCTATACCCTAGCTACGCGCAGGAGAATATCTTACCTAGATACATTTCTAATCCCCCCACCCCAACCCTAGACAACGTAAACTTGCTTAGGCGTTCTCGATTCCAAAAAGCAACTGTTAGTTCCGCCATATGTGTGCGTCCGCAGGGCACAGCTCAGCCCACACTAGGGGGATTATCGGGACGTTCTTTGTTGCGTTCATTACTAACGCCTGTCGTCCAAATCGAAGATTTACTGCAGTCAAAGAAATGACAGACATGTCACATGTAACATACGGGCGTTTGCATCAATGCGCTTTAAAACAGAGACGGTGTTCTCTGCGGGGGGGGGGGGGGGGGGCAGGGGACAAGCACAGGTTTAGTGACAGGCAGCACCAACTGAGACTGTGTTCTCTACGAGGTACGTGCATGCGGCTAATCAGAACAAAGAGCTGACGGCTTGAAAATGGCAAATGAGATAAGTTCTCTGTGCGGTACGAACTGAAGTCGAAGAAAATAACAATGGAATATGATCGGCAATCATCTGCTTTTAAGATGCGAAGAAAATTCATAGGAAAAGAAACAAAACCAACGCCCCAGAACGGTGCCTTTACTGCAGAGTACGAGCTGAATTTTTACACATAAATTAGCCTAGTCTTTGCCTTTAAGTTCTGAATGTTTAAAATGAACTTTTTCAGGCACTCAAAACCCTTTTGTTTTCCTTTGTTTCTTGTATGGGATGATTGGTAGGCCTACGTAGCAGGAGAGGCGCAATGAAATGCGTGTATAAAATTTCTTTGCCAAACTGTATGTATATAGCTTCATGTCGTCAGCACCGTGCCTTTACAGTGCGTGAATAAAACCTACCAACTAAATGCACCTTTATGTACTGACAGTAACTAACATACTCGTATGTCGGGGTATATTGGTTACTGTCAGTAAACAAAAGTGCATTTAATTGTTAGGTTTTCTTCACACATGTACGCATACAGGTTTCCGTGCAAACTGTCCGACAGCAACCAACACTGTTGTAACTCGGTAATTCTGCATGAATTCAAGCAATACCAAGTTTCATGGGCATGCGGCGGCTGTTCTCCAGTTGCTACGGACGGACGGACGGACGGACGGACGGACGTGCGGGCAGGTGGAATAAGTGAATTCCTAACGACAGAGAAGATATCTGCAGAGAGAAACACTTCTGACTGCTTCGTGTAAACACAGCAACAAATGAACGCTGAGCACTTGGGTAAACAAACTAATCAGAAAATCAGTGGTGACTTTACTAAAAATGGGAAATGCGGTAAAACGGTAACGACAGGAACTTCGGCAGCGTTGGTAATAAAGGTAATTATGACAATCGCAACAATGCTTAGAAGGCTGGTAACAAAACTCATAATCGCTGTTGGTACGTCTTCACGCCAGGGGACTTACTTTGGACCGATTTTGATCAGAGTTGAATTTTCTGGACATATTTTGGTACAGCACGCCAATATGAAGCTTGGCAACGACTTGTCAAGCGGAAGCCGAGTTGTTCCATGCGGGCGGACGGACGGACGGGCGGGCACGACAAACTGACACTCTCTTCTGCAAAATGTTTCACGCGCCTAAAAAGACAAGACGTCAGTCCCTGCAGCCGCGCAAGGATAACGCCGAGGTAAGGACAGAGGGCTTTCCTGTCTGCTGACGTCACAGCAACACAAGTTCAGGTACTCCTGCCTGAGAGGTACTCCCCTCAGTCCCCACCTGTGTATGTGCCTCCCACTAAATGATGTTCAACCCAATGAAACATATCAGCGAATATTTTCTGGAAATGTGTGTCGAAATATGTCATCTATATATATAACACTTTCAAAATTAATCTCAAACCCACAATGGCGGCAGTGCGAACTTCTGAGTTGGAAGCAAGCACTGCCATATGTACTGTGCACAAAGTGTTTTGTGTTTGTAGCTTATTTCGAGGCAGTCTCATGATGTTTGCCCAGACTGCGTGCAAGAATACAAGAATCCACGAACATTGACACTCTATTCTGGCATGTGACACCGTGCTGCGTTTGATGGAGGCAGCAGGTTCCTCTGAAACGTCGTCACATCCCAGGAGACAACGACCTTTATCGTGACCTCAAATCCCACACAATCGACATATCGAAAACACAAAGCGTCCTCAAACCGCGGACCTTCTAAAGGCAAATCATATTTTACCGCATGGCTAACCTTCTTGTTTCACACCTCTATGTACACGTAGGCATAACTGAACGGCTGGACTGTAATCATGTTACAGTCACTGTGGGCGGGAATGTCGTAGTGAGTCAGCCACCGGCTGGAGAATCCGGGAGTTCGAGCCCCGCTGGGCGTAAGAGGTTTTTCTATGTTCCGGCTCGTCCAGGCCGGGCCTGGGGTCCCTCCCAGGCTCCTACTCGATGGATGCCGGGGCCCTTGCCCGGGCGTAAACGGCGGGGAACTGAATTCGGCCACTCACCTCCATATAGTGCTGGGATTAAGAATGAGTGGAGCTGTAATTCTACTCCCACTACACACCTAAACGGCGTGGACAGGAAAAAATTTACATTCCATGTACTGTATTTACAGTATTACAGTCCTGATTTCTGTTAAACCTAAATTAACCTTTTAAAGCCCAGCGGTAACTTTACGTACCACCAGGTTTAACGTTAAAAAATTCTACGTGGTGCCCACATTGCGTTTATGTGTTTTGTACGGATCTCAGAACAAACAGCAACTTTTGCCTTATAAAACATTAAGAGACTGTTTCTTATAGCCGAAGTGGAGAGTGTTTACAGCGCGGTACGCACTGAGTCCTTATATAAAACAGCTACGCTTCGTCTTTAAAGGGTTAATTTGAAAATTCTTATATTTTTCTTGGCAGAACACTGTTGCCCTGTGTGGGGTGCTGCTGTGGGTACATCTGCTGGGGAACGCGTTGCGTTTTGTCACAGTATCAAGTTGCGTGCGTTACGCCGGCTGAACTGCTCCAAATACGAAGGCTGATAAAAGTTCATACCTAAGACGTTCCCAAATTAAAATACGCGACAAAGGCATGGATATGACCTCCACACAAGGCGTTGTCTGTTACATCTCGCTAACGAGTTTTTACATCCCAAAATTCCACTATAACAATACGTCGTTAAATAAAGCAATTAAAATGGCAATAAAATGTTTAAAGTTATCAAAATGTTCCATTTAAGATATGTGCAGATTTCGCAAAACTTGTTTCTGTTTCCAAGGAAACCAGGACAACAATGGACAGTTAAGGGCCCTTCCTGATTCCAGAAGCAAGTAACGCGTTCCTGGCTAACAATTGTTGAGACCAAATGCACACACAGATGTGTGTGTTGCGATTTCTGAACCAGTTTGCATTAACATGTGTATGCAGTTACAATAGGTGTCAGCAGGCAATGAGTGCCCTCTCTCACCGCCTTCATACGCACTGCAATTAGCGGCAGTTATTGCTCGTCACATACTGAGAGACAGACAGACAGACAGTCACATGTGTGTAACAACAAAGCGAAACTACATTTTTTTCAACAGCAGCTCCATCTGAAATGCAAAGTCAGGTGTTATCAGTTTGTGTCTGCAGAGTTGCCGGTTGCATAGCACGAAGGCGTGAGAGTACTAACAATGTTACTGACATTTGCAGAGGACTTTGGCATTCTACTATGTTTTGTAGAAGACGAGAGATTTACTGACATCTAAAAACATGGAGACTAAAACAGACATAACTGTAAATTTTGTGTTTTTCTTCTCCGTGCATTTGCTGAATACAGTAAAAGAAATCCAACTTATGCACAATGATATTTGTTTATTTATTAACGTTTTAGTTCCCCAACATGTTTCGGCAAATATTTATACCATCGTCAGGGGGTATTACTTCAAACTGCATAAGGTGTGCATTAAATGGGAATCATAAAACACTGAAACAGTTAAAAATGTTCAAAACTTCTGTAAAATTCTTGTGCTGGTTTGGTACTATGTTGTTGATTTTCGGCCTCGTGTCTTACGGACAACTTAGGGACAACAGACCTTAGGGACACCATGCCTTAGGGGCACGATGGCTTAGGGACGCCATGCCTTAGGGCCACGATGTCTTAGAGACACGATGTCTTAGGGACACGATGTCTTAGGGACACCAGGCCTTAGGGACACCAGTCCTTAGGGACACTATGCCTTAGGGACACCATGCCTTAGGGACACCAGGCCTTAGGGACACGATGCCTTAGGGACACCACGCCTTAGGGACACCAGGCCGAAAATCAACAACATAGCACCCACCCAGCACAAGAATTTTACAGAAGTTTTGAACATTTTTAGCTGTTTCAGTGTTTTATAACCCCATTTAATGCACACCTTATGCAGTTTGTAACAATACCCCCTGACGATAGCATAGCTATTTGCCGAAACATGTTAAGGAGCTAAAAGAATAATAAATAAACAAATAACATTGTGCATAAGTTGGATTTCCTTTCCTGTAGACAGAACGGTAATTTCGCATGCTGTTTTGTACAGGTGACAAACTTAGCCTCCCTTATTAGAGAAAGGACACAGGCTAAAGGTGACCGAGAAAAGGCCGCTGAAGAACATACGTGGGACTCACGTGGAGGAAGTTAAACGAGACTGGAGTCGGTGGGGGGGGGGGGTGTTCCATGATTTGTACTCCTCACCAAATATGATTTTTTGATCAAAGTATGAGGATGAACAAGCTGGGGCATGGGACGTGTATGGGGAGCAGAAAACAGCGTACCTGATGAGGAAGTCTAAAGGAACGCGACCAGTTAGAAGAACTACGCGTAGATCGGAGAATAATATTGAACTGGATCTCAAAAGACACGAAATGGGACGAAATGGAGTAGATTATTTGGGTCAAGGCAGGACAAGTGGTGGGCTGTTGTTCGCACGGTAATGAAACTTCAGTATAGATATTATGCGGGGAACTGTTAGCTTCTCAAGGACTCTACTCCATCAAGTTAATTATCTAATTGTTTAGCTAATTAGACTTACTGTATAATTAAATCCGTGTGCCTCTTTCCATAATGAAAACATAGCAATCAATGGACACATTTACATAGAACGTGGTGCCACTAACATGCACCTATCGACTTCCTCCCGCCTGTAGCAACAACGGTAAGACAACCCGAAATTTGAGCGACAGTCCCTTACCGTACGATACCGACATCGCTCCCTAAAGTGTCTTTGAAATGTTTACGAATTTCTTGAGTATTTCTTCTGTTGAGTGTAAAATGAATAGACATACTGCGTCTAAATAACATGCATAGCCTGCCTACATTCAGCATTACTTGGGACATCGGTAACTGATAAGCAATGAACCACGGAAAAAAGCATGTTAAACTGAGTACAGTTGACTACAGACCGTGTAAGCAGCACACAGGGAACTGGCTAGATATTGCACACTGTACAGCGGAAATTTATAGCATCTGCCGCCTGTACTGGGGCACGGTCAACACAGTATGTACATACAGCACTAAGACTGAATTACAGTTAAAGACACAGTTCGTACCGCGCAATAAACACATTCCGCCTCGGTTATAAAAACCAGTAAGTTAATGCTGTATAGGGAAATAATCGCTGTTTGTTCTGAGATCCACACAAAACACATAAACACACTGTGTGGGCAGAACGTAGAATTTGTGAGTGTTAAACCTGGCGGTATATATATAAATATTCAGTCCGTACCGCGCCGTAAACACACTCCGCCTTGGTTATAAAAACCAGTCAGTTAATGCTGTATAGGGAAATAATCGCTGTTTGTTCTGAGATCCACACAAAACACATAAACACACTGTGTGGGCAGAACGTAGAATTTGTAAACGTTAAACCTGGCGGTATATATATAAATATTCAGTCCGTACCGCGCAGTAAACACACTCCGCCTCGGTTATAAAAACCAGTAAGTTAATGCTGTATAGGGAAATAATCGCTGTTTGTTCTGAGATCCACACAAAACACATAAACACACTGTGTGGGCAGAACGTACAATTTGTGAATGTTAAACCTGGCGGTACATACAGTAACCACTGGGCTTTAGAGGACTAATTTTTAGTATCCGCTAGTCACATCATGTAAAAAGACAGTGAAAGCAACAGCCTTATCTGTGCTCCACAACGCAATGCACTCCCATACTTACAGCACCTTCTGATCCTTGTTTTGCCCCATACAGTAAAACTTGAGCCAATTTACGCATAATAATTCTAGCCTTTGAAATGACCGGTCACGTCGCCTGCCGCTGATAGCACCCAGATTACTATTTTCCAGACAGATCCACCGAAGTACGTGTATTATGAACAGTATGCTAATGGATATATGCGAAGGCCAGCAGTGCAGCAATATTTCTGAGTCACGTAATTCTATGCCCCCCCGCACACTCAAATATAATAAATACACTTCGACAAACATGGATACAGCCACTGTAAAGGAATCTGCGAAACACCGGACATGTATGGGCCTGTCAGGATGAAAGGACGAAGACGCACACAGCAGAACTATAGATAACTGGGACGCCAGTCTGCTGGGATGTGCTGCTGTGCCAATAGACTAGTGGTTGCCGACGTTTCGAACAATCATGTGGCCGTCATTGTCAAGGGCAAGGTTTCTTGTATTTCCTGCCCTTAAAGATAAAGGCCACAGGATCTTTCGGAACGTCGATAACAACACACAACCGATACGGTGTCTCACCGTAGCAGACTTGAATCCCCAGTGATACTGCAGTGGTAATCCCAAAGTGGCACCTAACTGTACAGACATTAACTGGCAGTGCGCCATTGTGTGCTGTGCTGAACAGCGGGGCCCTTGGACAACACAGCCCGTCCGGCCTCTGCTCCAGGTTCATGAAACTGTACTTTCGCCGTACGTGTTGCCACGTCGTAACACGTTAATACTTTAAGAATGTCAAATTACCCAATTACCTTTACCTCGGGGCCACTTCTGTGTCAAACGCAACAAAATGACTCTGGATTCTGGCAGCATGCAGTCGTGTAGGAATTTAGTGCCTCCTTCTTCGGGGTTTAAACTTGAGGACAGTGGCACCATATTCATGAAACAATTTGCTACCCACAGAGACGACTGCACGATGTCAGAACCCAGAAGTGGCACCGTCGAAAGCGCCGCGTCTAAATACTACACAAATGGACGTCATTGTTGCGTGACTTCCTAATTTGTACGAATAAATATTGAAATTAATGAGAACAGGAAGCCCGAATCACGAATTCCCCGTGCATATGAAGAATATCAGCCGACAAATAACGTGACAATACAGAGTCGTAATGGGCAGACTTTCAGTGCGCAGCCCCGGGTTCTATCCCAGGCCTGTCCATGTCGGTTTTGTGGTAGACAAAGTGGCACTGGGAAAGCGATATGGACAGAAAATGCTTCAGCTGTTTGGAGGTTTAGGTACGCTTTCATATGTCAGAATAAGTCGGTTGAACTGGGTTGGTCTTGTTAATAGGATGGGTAGTAACAGTATTTCATAATAGTCCCCAGGGAAGTCGACTAACAGGACGACCAAAAAACAGATGGCGTAACTGCGTATAAACAAATATTAATAGATGCAAAATTAAAAACTGGAAAGCGAGGTCAAAAACCAGGACTGACTGGAAGCAGTCCATTAAGGAGGCAAAGGTCCCCGCTGGACTGCAGCGCCATCTGAGAACAAGAAGAAGAAGAAGAGGAGAGGAGGAACACAGTGGCCCTGACAGATGTTTCTCTCCCAGTACTTCAGTTTTCCCCTGCCAGCGTCATTCCACCAGTACTCCACACGCGCCTTTCATTCGTCTACCATCGATGCACTACAACCTACTTAGCAACAAACAGCGTCATTCAGTAACACATTCAAAATAACACGATAATTTTTGTCGGAAAATAATTCACTGTTCAGGCGAACAAAATTTGTTGCTGCATTTTGCAGGCGTGTTTAACTTCAAAGCACAAAGCATGTGGGTCTACTTACTTGGGCTGGTGCTGTTTAGATCGTTCCACCTGAGGGCGGAGTAGCTAACGGTGTGGCCGAACAGCGAGCTCTTGCTTTCGAAACGTCGCGTATCGTCCCCTCCCCAATCTGCCGACAGAGTACCCATGGTTCAAACATCGAAACACAACTGACTTACTTTGTAATGTGAATGCAGTGACGTGCGTTTGGACTCTGCAGCTACATCATGACTTCCGGTACTACAGGGTGTTATTTCTACTGTCAAGGTGATAAGTGCAACAGAAAAACGAACAGGCTTAAGTCCGTGATGGAACGTGAGAAGCTGAATAAGTAAGTCAACTGCACACTGTCAAAAGCCACAGGGACCAGTTCGTAATAATCAAAAAGTGTAAAGGCCGAAACGTCCCCGCACCTCACACTCGCAGTTTCCTTAACAAACCGCGCCTGATGAAAAGCGGGTGCGAGGTCAGGTGATCTCGGAGGCACAACCTGTACCAGCCAGTGGAACCCCCGTAACTACTGTCCTTATCTCACAGACATTTCAGTTCTAGAAATGCCACCACCAACACGCGTCGTTCTGTTTCGCAAGCCACTTTGCGACACTGAGGAGTGCAAAACTGCCCAGTGGCCAGGGCGCACACTACGCTAAGTATCTAGGCAAGGGTCAGTCATTCTTGAGGGTCTAATTCAAGTCTTGAACATGAGACCACCAAGTTGTTCCGAAACGTCGAAAACGAATTTTTTTGGCATAATAGACTCCATGGCGACTTAACGCAGTTTCTTTTAATTTCTGGAAATTTAAGTCTTTCTGCGAGTTGGTATAAATTTTAGGATGTGGCTTTCAGCATTAGTGGGGGTTTTTGAGTTGTCTTCGTTAACAAAAGTCGCACAGTGCCTCACTACAGGCGTAGAAGTAATTGCAGAATGCCCGTAAGCAAAGCACGGCATCACACGTGCCGATTTTCATGAAAATCACTGGTCATCAAGAGAATGGTGCGTAGAGCTGCCATACTGAATTTCAGACGTGTCGGGTAATAAATGTGGAGCGTATGGATACAAACGTCTTTACTGTAGCCTGTGGTGCTCTCGCAAGCATAAATTTAAAACTCCCGCCCGGATGCTTTCCTTACCCCGCCTGCTGCCCAACCAAACCGTCCACTTCCCTGCACTTTAACGCCGGCACTTCCCAGCGGCTGCAGCCCGCCTTTACAACAACAGCCGGCAATGCCTGCGAACACCCAGTGCAGTGAGTCCGTACCCTCCGACACACAACACTTGCCGAGTTCCTCACTACAATGTCCTGACGTTCGTCCTTCCGCGCTGCGAACTTTAAAAGTTTAAACAAGAAGCTAGCTTTGAACACTCAAGACTTATGTTGCGCCCCAAGATGTTCTCTTTACAGCTGCCCCTGTACTTATAGACTTCCCCTTCTGTCGCGTGGTCCTGAGTTTTCCCTTTCAAAAAGTATTTGGTTCTATTTTAAATCAATAGACATGCGACATGCATCCTGATACATAATTTTATCATGAACGATAAAATATTTATGTGCTTTATACATTTTTTATAAAGAGGTTTGTATAGACGGTCATGTTCTGTGGAAAAAAGAAACTGCCGTGAAGTTCGTGACAGCAGAGTGAAGAGTGAAGAGTGAAGAGTGAAGAGTGAAGAGTGAAGAGTGAAGAGTGAAGAGTGTGTAAGGAAAAGTGGAAATAAACTTGAATGTAAAAAACAAACTGTGCAGTGAGTTAGGCTACGTGTAAGGGGCCAGTGTGTTTCAGGCACCGAACTGGCACTGAAATTAACCCTTTAAAGACGAAGCGTATCTGTTTTATATAAGGACTCAGTGCGTACCGCGCTGTAAACACTCTCCACTTCGGTTATAAAAACCAGTCTCTTAATGTTTTATAAGGCAAAAGTTGCTGTTTGTTCTGAGATCCGTACAAAACACATAAACGCAATGTGGGCACCACGTAGAATTTTTTAATGTTAAACCTGGTGGTACGTAAAGTTACCGCTAGGCTTTAAAAGGTTAATTCGACACGTTGTGAAGAGTAGGCAGTGCGCCTTATGTTGCACATGTGTTTATGTTGCGGTCCTGTGGCATAAATATGTTTATATTTTAATCCTGTGACATAAATTCGTTTATTTTGTAAACGCGTGACACAAATTTTTGGACTTTTGATAATTTATCCCAGGTAAAAATATTTCTCCGAAAAGTTTATAAATACCTGGACAAAATTCTAAGAACCTACTTCCACAGACACGGCCACCCCTTTAACGAACTCAACAAGCAACTACCGAAGTAATTCCACTGAACACCTGTCGATTTCCCAACTTCTCAAGAATTTACCCGCATCTTATGGGAATCCGGGTTTTTCATGTCCGTGTTGACAAGAGCTAGCCACTTATTCCTATCCTGAGCCAGATTAATCCAGTATCCCATCCTGTTTCCTTAATATCCATTTTAATATTATTCCTGATTTAAGTCTGGGTCTACCAAGTGATCTCCCTGCTTTGGCATTTCCACCAAAGCCTTGGAGACATTTATCTTTTGCCATGTGTGCGCCACAGCCCCATTTAACGCCTCAGTCCTTGATCTAATCGCCCCGGTAACACTAAGTGAAGGGTACAAAACACGAAACTCAGCGTTACTGAATTCTGTTCCCTATTACCTCACTTCCTCCCTCACCTCCTCCTCAGCACTCTACCCGCCATAAGCCTACGTCAATTTACCTCTCTCACAGAGCATGTTTCTAATAAAAGGATGGGTCAGCTAACTGATCCGGGCAGCACACTGTTGATATGCATCCAACTGTTTTTAGACAATTCGTAAACTGAAAGTTTTGATTCGTTTAGTGTACCATATTGTGCCACAAGCGGCCGATATGAACTCGAATAAGACAGGCCCGTTTGCTATTTCTACTCAGACAGCAATCAAATTCCAATTATTTTCCACCACCATTTAAAAAGCTGACAGAGATAGAGACGTCCTTGCTACAGGCGTTGATATAAATACTGCGCTGAAACAGCAGATAAAACTGAATAAATTTAAGTCAAATGCACAGACGTCGTCACAAATTTGTCAAGGATGAAGTCTGACAGGACTATTTGCTTGTGCAGTCAGTTCCTGGTTCACGAACTTAAAGTGACAAAGAGGCAACTGAAAGACGTTGAAGTGGCAGGATGTTGCCACAAAACGGGTTCAGAAAAGTCTATTGAAATGTTGAAATGAATCACAAAACCCAAATATAGACTCAGACTGTAGAAGTAACAAGAGCAGGCAGAGTGACTGCACCCGGCCTGTTTGTCTTAAAGCAACCCTTAAAGGCACATGGGCGCTACACAGAACACTTGACTTCGACCTGACAGTGTTCAGTTTAACCCTTTAAAGACGAAGCTTATCTGTTTTATATAAGGACTCGGTGCGTACCGCGCTGTAAACACTCTCCACTTCGGTTATAAAAACCAGTCTCTTAATGTTTTATAAGGCAAAAGTTGCTGTTTGTTCTGAGATCCGTACAAAACACATAAACGCAATGTGGGCACCACGTAGAATTTTTTAATGTTAAACCTGGTGGTACGTAAAGTTACCGCTAGGCTTTAAAAGGTTAATTCAGCATTTCCGGCACGACTGGACACGCTGATGCAGTGAAGGCTGTTTGTGACCAAGGCACGCTCCTTGCGAACCACACATGCTTTTGGGCTTTTAGCTGCATGATCACTAAATGCAAAGCATTTCTGAGTACGTTTGTCCGTATCAACTGCCGTCATTTGACAAAAGAGACACATGTGTTGGAACTAAAGCTATTACAGGCTGCAGGCGGCTGTAAGCCACGTGGTTCAGTGACGCAGGCCAGTGCGTGGAGAACATGACCTTTAACGCACCTCCAAAAACAGCCCCAGATTTAATGGCAAAACAATGCGGTTTCCGGTAATACAAATTTAAAAGCCTACGATCCAAAAACAGAAATTTGACATCCTGAGTTCTTCCCGCAAGTGAACATTCCGTGTGGCCTACGTGTCACGAACACAAACTGTGCACACACGCACACACACACACACACACACACACACAGAATCAGCCTTTATTACGTGCCATGCAGCTGACCTAGACTCGCTCCAGCTAACATGTTATCAGCATCAGTGGCATCGCACAGTACTTCACATGAGTTAGTTGTCAATAATATTCGTGCACACAACACAAAAATAAGAAGCGGAAATTAACTACATACATCTAAATAAGCTGTGTATATAAATATTTGACATCATTTAAATAGTCCTTATATATATATTACATAATAGTGCAAAAGTATTTACAATTATTTCATGCAAAATGTTACAAGATGAGACGACCGAAAAGTGTCTGTTGTGTGCGTATGAAAATTATGATACAGCGTTTTATGTGGTAAATGCAAAACTTGTGTCATCAAAGCGTGAGTCAAGTTTCAAACGAATAAAAATCAGAATAAATTTGTAAGTCACAATAAGTACAAAACTGCAGCAAGAATTTGGGCTATAGATAACTAAAATGTATCGCATTCTTGTCTCTTTATAGCCCAGTGGTTACTGTACGTACCGCCAGGTTTAACATTCACAAATTCTACGTTCTGCCCACACAGTGTGTTTATGTGTTTTGTGTGGATCTCAGAACAAACAGCGATTATTTCCCTATACAACATTAACTGACTGGTTTTTATAGTCGAGACGGAGTGTGTTTACTGCGCGGTGCGAGCTGAATATTTATATATAAACCGCCAGGTTTAACATTCACAAATTCTACGTTCTGCCCACACAGTGTGTTTATGTGTTTTGTGTGGATCTCAGAACAAACAGCGATTATTTCCCTATACAGCATTAACTGACTGGTTTTTATAGCCGAGACGGAGTGTGTTTACTGTGCGGTACGCACTGAATATTTAAATGAAATTCAGGCATAATTCAGCCTTCAGAGTCTCTCTTAATAGGAACATGTGACATGAACCTGCAGTCTGGGACATCTCAGTGCTAAATACGGACGACAAACCTCTACTAGCCATCTTGCTTGTAACGCAAGGAGTTCTTCCGCATGTCCTTCTTAAGGCACCGACTGTGTACACACATCTGCAGCTCCATAGAGCACATTTACAAGCTTGCAGTGCCACAGCTGGCCAAGAAGCTCCTTGCATTATGTGCGACACAGGAATTGTTACAGCCTGACAAACATGAATCCAGCCAACGACGTCCCACCCTGTTCCTTCATAATCCGTGTTATTGTGTTCTAACATAATCCCAGTGACTCTCTTTGCTTCAGGTTTCCCCACCAAAACCCTTCACGCACCCCTCTTCTAAGCCCATGTGTGTCGCATGCCGTCCTATCAAAACTTGACGCATCTAGAGTGGTAACACGCAATTACCAGGCTAAATACCGCGTGCCGATCTACAGGGTCAACGAGCGTTTAAAACATACTGGCGATAAAGGTAGAAACACAGACAATTAACGATAAAGACAGAATGAGACATTAAATAGAGAAATCAATGAACAGATGATAAACATTGTGCGTAGCTGGTGTAACAGGGTTAGGGAAGGGACCTAGCTGGTGTAACAGGGTTAGGAAAGGGACCTAGCTGGTGTAACAGGGTTAGGGAAGGGACCTAGCTGGTGTAACAGGGTTAGGGAAGGGGCCTAGCTGGTGTAACAGGGTTAGTGAAGGGGCCTAGCTGGTGTAACAGGGTTAGGGAAGGGGCCTAGCTGGTGTAACAGGGTTAGGGAAGGGGCCTAGCTGGTGTAACAGGGTTAAGGAAGGGGCCTAGCTGGTGTAACAGAGTTAGTGAAGGGGCCTAGCTGGTGTAACAGGGTTAGGAAAGGGGCCTAGTTTGTGTAACAGAGTTAGTGAAGGGGCCTAGCTGGTGTAACAGAGTTAGGGAAGGGCCTAGCCGGTGCAACAGAGTTAGGGAAGGGACCTAGCTGGTGTAACAGAGTTAGTGAAGGGGCCTAGCTGGTGTAACAGGGTTAGTGAAGGGGCCTAGCTGGTGTAACAGAGTTAGGGAAGGGCCTAGCCGGTGGAACAGAGTTAGGGAAGGGACCTAGCCAGTCAGAGCGCGCAGAGAGGGCTAAAAATCAAAATTATTTGGGAAGTGTAAACCTCAGCTTTTTAAAAATGGTTTATTGCCGTTAGCAAGTTACAGGGTGTATCTTTTTCAATACCTCCTTTTAGGCCAGTTTCCCTCTCTACAACTCGGCGCTGTGCGCCCTGCACTTAGTCCTCTCGCACGACTGTGCAAAAAATGCAGTTATTCCCATAACCAAAATACGGTCTTGTTCTCTGGACGCGATTGATTACAGTGAAGAAGTAACAGAATTTTGAAATAACATTGTTTAAATAAGGGCTGCACTGTGTACCCGCTGGAGTGAGAAGAGAGGAAATTCTGTGGAAAAGCGCGTGAATACGGTGGCATTAGTCACTTGGCTCGCAGGATACAAAGACGGAGGAAAATGTTCCCGCCCATCGAGACGGCGTCGGCGTCGGCGTCGCCTTCAAGATGACGGAGTCATTCTTATCCGGATCTCGTTCACGATTCAGATGCGAAGCGTCGCACGGCAAATCTAAAAATTTTTCTAGATAAATTCTTTCCTCCTTACTGCTTGTAAATTACACTGGGCACCGAGATTACCTTGGTGACAGGTAATGACCGGAATTAGAAATCAAATTAACTGCAATTTGCTTTGACCTCTGATTCATAGCAAAAACGGGTCTTTAAGTGCAGCTGAAGAGCCATTAACTAAATAAAACAATTAAAACATAAGAGAGTGGCAATTAACTGAAGCAGGGAAGGTAAGGTCTTTATCTGTTACACCATTTGTAACTGCTGCTCGCTCTTAATTGATGAACACACACACCACATAAGCACCATGTTACAAATCACATAAACACCATGATAGTCTGGCCTCCCACCCGCAGTATGATAGACACCGATGTCGGTAAAACAATGCAGCAAAAGCTCAAACATGGCACCGTTGGTGAAGGACAAAAGCAAGTAGAGTTAAGAACAGCAATTAACTGAATTCCGTCCCTCGAAAGTTCAGTTTATTACTTACGCACACAAAGTACGGCTACCACAAAAGGCACTTCCCAGTGTGCTGATAGTTTTATGGACTTTATCCGTCGTCTGAAGAGTAAAATATTAAAAAATTAAAAGCTAGCTCTGTCTAAGGGGCCCAACTGAGTAGGTGTTCTTCTCTTCTCCCCAACCACTCACTTGAGGATGGAAGCAGAGCCAGCTTCCGAAACGTCGTGATTTTAATTTTTTAATATTTTACTCTTCGGAAGATGGATAAAGTCCATAAACCCATCACCACACAATATTATACACCGTCGTCAAAACCTTTTAGAATTTATCTGTGTTTTGATTTGTCTAAAGACGTATTGCAATATGGCCGTATGGCGTCGCAAATCTGCTCTTCATATCTGTTCAAGTGTCTCAGATATGAATTATATCTTTAGACGTCTGTTTCTTGTCTGTCTGTCCGTCCGTCTGTCTATCTATTTCAAGACTGTGACGCAGTTACGAGCGGCACCGCTAATTACAGCACCAGTCCGTCTAGCAAAGTCGCTACAAATGTCTAAATTTGCAACACCCGGTATTTACAAGGCACATTGCGTTACAATTTTGAGACGTATTCTTTGAATTTTTATAAGTCATTTAAACTAACAAACAGCCACATTTTGTTGGGAATATTATTCTCTATATTATACAGGGATCTCAAAGTGGTGTATAAAAATGAAGAGATAGTGTTTCCGAATGTTTCGTTATTTTCGCACGTGCCCGAAAGCACCAAAAAATTAGTGCTGATTATTTTAAAGGAGAGGTTTTAAATCAAAAGGGTCGGAAGCCAAACTGTGTAAATATTCAGGTTAACTTTAATCTCTAACGGCTTAGCAAGTGTTCAGTCTATTACCGCAGCACTGCCAAGGATTTAATGCTGTCGCTGATACCGTGCAGTGCCATAAACACCCGCTGCACTGTGCAGCACTGCCAAGGATTTAATGCTGTCGCTGATACCGTGCAGTGCCATAAACACCTGCTGCACTGTGCACGACTCAGAGGCGCTTCGCCGCTTCTGACACTTTAAGCTCCGCAGTGGATTCAGTGACTACAGTCAGGCTGTTGCGAGCATGGTGATGAACTTGTGGACTCCGTAAAATGCAGCTATGAGTTTTCTACAGTCCCACTGATCATGGGGACTGGAAGACTCTACTCCGTGGAACGTGCTGCACAGATAACAGTCTTCAAAAGACGTTCGTCACATTTCAGCATGGCATTAGTCACTGCACCGCAATTTCTGCACGTATAAGCAGTACGGATCGTACGGCTGTCTGTGCCGGGTCTCTACTTACGTTTCGTAATTCGGCTTGAAATTTTAAATGTATTTTCTCCTAAATTCTCTGCATTTTCGGCCGTTAGGTATAATTTTCACCAGTCTATTTCTAACACTGACAGATGTCGTGCCAATATTATAGTGTCCAGACAAACACAAGGACGCATTTAAACGTAGCAACAGACAGAAAGCCAAGGCCGAAGTAGCGTAGGCAGTAGGCCAATAGGCTGCTTCAGCGTATCCCTAGTTGTTACGCGCTTCGACCTTCCGAATTACCAGCAAACAACTTTGTTTTATTGAGTTAGCCATTTTAACATTAAATTAATTGACATATAAAAGTGTTTCTTTTATCGCGGCACCGAAAATGACAGCTTCACCGTATAGAAAGCCTGCATCCGCTGCGACACCCCGAGAGAACTGTGGGGCTCAAGACAGAGACAGAATGAGCTCAGTGCGTAAGTGTATTAAGTCAGTCGCCAGAAAGGTCTAGACTGTTCTCACAAACAGGTTATCTACTGCAAATGTACGCAGCAATTATGATGAAAGGAAGAATAAGGGACAGCAGCTAAATTAGGACTTACAGCAGTCAGATGCTGTTAGCTGCAGCGATTACAGCTGGAAGACTGGGTACGTTGGGTATGTAGAGAGAATGGAGGTTCAGACAATTGTGAGAAAACATACTGGGGCAAGATAAGGAGGAAGACCGAAATAACGCGGACAAAGGATGCCGAAGCGCCTTGGTTCAGACGGTTAGTCGCCAAATTCTCACCTTGAAGAACCGAATTTTACGCCAGGCCATGCGGGGTTCTCGGCGGCTAAAGGGGCACTTCCGATAGGTTTTTCTCTAAGCATTTTCGCTTCTCCAGTCACCATCATTCCTCAACACTCCATACTTATTCACCTGTCACTGACAGAAGCTTAAATTACGATAAAAACGAAGCAAAAAGCAGAATAATGAATTTGAGTGGGGCAGAATTGAGGGGCAGGCCAAAGTCGTCTGCGGAGACTAGCGCCAATTAGTGTGAGTCAGATGGTGTGTAAGTTTTGCACCCAAAACCCACAGCAGTATCTCCTATCCCGCTCTCGCTAGCACAGTGATACCTACCGACACCGCAGCGAGCCCCGGACACCAGCGCTGTCGGCTGCGGCAGGCGGCGCGAGGCGGTGCGTTTTGTGACTTGGCCCGGTACCACCGAGGCTTTGAGTCTCTTTTGCTGCCTGTGGTTCTATCCACCAGACGCCAGCCAACAGAAAATGCACCTGTTACAGTCTTGTAGCTCACTTAGAAAGTAAGTTTCTACGTTATGGCACCGCGAAATCCTGTAGGTGTTTAATGACATTTCGGAGATGTTTACTGCCGGTATATTCAGGGTCCTGCATCCTGAAGATAGAACGCTCTTGTAAGGCGTTTATTAACTCCTACCAGACTATACGGTGTCACATACCAGAAAACCGTATTACCCACAAAACTAACAGCAAGGCCTACATAAATACGCAGTCGGCATGCTGGAATGTATCTTGCACTATGCAAAAGTTTCGAATAAAATTCGTATATCTTCTGGAAATGTCTCTGCTCTCACCATACATCAGCCCAAATAAGAAAGACTTAATTTGTTTACCCTGAGGATGGGTGCAGATACCATCAGCGAAGCGTAATATTTTATTTTAAAAAATTAAATTTTCCCCTGTTCATAAGGGCAGTAGAGGTAAAGCTCCAGTCATTCTTAATCCTGTTACTACATGGAGGTGAGTGGTCTGTCAGTTTCACGCTCCGGTCGCTTTCACTCCAGGAAAAGCTCCAGTGAATATTAGGCTGGGGGCCCCACAGGCGGTCTGGGGGCACGGAGAAGAGAAAAGTCTCTTGCAGTTGATATGAACGGGTCACCGCATCGTGCAACCAGTAGTCTAGTCACTGCAGTGACTGAGCTACCCGAGTTATCCTTTTCAATAACTATTATTTTTAATAGGAGGCGACGGACAAACTCTGTGCCATAATCACTGCATGCTTACGTTGAATACTGAACATGCCGTAACGGTGAGCATGAGATACGCGTTCTTCTGGGATTTTACGCAGCATTGAATGGCAGGTTGTTGCCGACGTTTCGGGAGAACCTGTTGGTTCCATCTTTTTCTTGGACTGCTAGACCCTTGAAATTGGACCGGTATATTGTTCCCAAACGTCGGTAACAAACTACAAATCCGCGCAGCGTAAGATCTCAGAAGAGCACAGATCTCAGATTTTAGAGTGGGCCCATTTGACACAAGTTTGACTGCATGTGCAGGCCCATTTGACACAAGTTTGACTGCATGTGCAGGCCCATTTGACACAAGTTTGACTGCATGTGCAGGCCCATTTGACACAAGTTTGACTGCATGTGCAGCCATCGCTTTTGACAACAGACCCAAATATAATTTTGCACGCGAACAGGTTGTATCGTAGGCTTATATCTTGTCAGTTGTTTGTTTAACTGCGATTTATCAAGGTGCTTCAGGGCAGGCAACATGTAACGCCAGGAGAACGGCTAATACACAAACTGCAGTATAAACAGGCCAAGTGACTGGCTGTTCCACTGCAGGTCTGCAGGACTGCACGAAATTTTCTTATTGCGACAGACAGCCCTCAGTCTGATATATCCACTGCGAACGAACTTCAGGGTCACTGGAAGTACCTGAAGCCGTTCTTCTGATTACAGAGGGGAGGATATGAATTCCTCCTCACGCATGCAACGTTTTAGATTCAGTTCGCGGGAGGAAGCGAGTGCTTCGAAGACAAGGGCACAGACAGAAGGTGAAGTTACAATCGTCTACGCACAGTTACAGTGCCACTGTAACTGTCAAAGCGATTAACTAACTCCATGGAGCAGAGGCCTTCTTGAGAAGCTAACAGTTTCTCAGCTACTCAACAAATTCCCCGCATTTTATGGAACCTGGAGGTTCATTACCGCATTGACAAGAACCCGCCACCTGTCCCTATCCTGAGCCAACTCAATCCAGTCCATGCCCCTATCCCACTTCTTGAAGATCTGTTTTAATATTACCCTCCCGTCTACGCCTGGGTCTCCCAAATGGTCGCCTTCCCTCAGGTCGTCAACGCGATTACGAAAGATAAAACAGAGAGCTGCCTGACCAACTGAGCTACTACGGCCAGTTTCAATACGTATCCTGCCGGTGCCATTACTTTTTCTCGACTTGAGGCTGTCACAGAAGTACGGTTAAAGATTCAGTTCTTCTGGGACATGACGCCGTGTCCTTGAGTGTTTCCCGACGTTTCGAAGGACTTAGTGCCTTCATCGTCAGTTCAGTCTCGTTTAGTTCCTAACAATCTCTGACAAACGGAGGAAGTACAAAGCACAGTTTATTTCTTTTTATAAGAAGGGGCGCGGCGCCTTCTGATTGCTGTGCCGAATAGGGGTACGGTCGTCCACTTTGGTAAGAATTTTGCGGCCCCTAGTACGGCGTCCAAATATGCCTGGCATTACGACCGGCCGCGGTCTTTCCACCTTCAGCCCTCAACAGACGTTCCACCCAGTGACACCTCCTTCTAATCCACGTGGCCACAAGTTAAGTCAGCGTGTTAAACCAGACCCACGACCTTTATAACCGCGTGTTCCTCCACGGGCGACAACAGTTGGCTCGGCGTCTTGAATTTTACTGACAATTTTGGCAGCCCTGTGTTCAGCTCATATCAATATAGAATGAAAATTAATGTTTGAAGGAACAGCCATTAATTGGCTGCTAATAAAGGGACAGCACTGAGGTGCCGTGTTCAGGTGTGAATAAGCAATAGACCAATTGAGATTGCTGCAACCGCCAGGGAGGGTCTGCGCCACACCGCGGCTCTGCACTCTGTTCATCCTGGTTGGCTTCTCATTACAAAATGACCAGCACAGCGCAGTCAATACCGGCTGCAAGGTGACTGCAGCGTGCAGCTGGGCCTGTGCAAGGCTGCTTGTGCGTGGCCACTATTATTATTATTATTATTATTATTATTATTATTATTACACCATCCCCTTTACGCAGGGTAATCACACTTATGTACCTGAGACAAACCACGTTTCTAGGGCACACAGTGTCGCAGCTATTCCGCGCGTACTGTTAATGGTGCATATAGCGCTGTCTGCAATATTAACCCTTTAAAGACGAAGCGTATCTGTTTTATATAAGGACTCAGTGCGTACCGCGCTGTAAACACTCTCCACTTCGGTTATAAAAACCCATCTCTTAATGTTTTATAAGGCAAAAGTTGCTGTTTGTTCTGAGATCCGTACAAAACACATAAACGCAATGTGGGCACCACGTAGAATTTTTTAATGTTAAACCTGGTGGTATGTAAAGTTACCGCTAGGCTTTAAAAGGTCAAACCCTTTTGTGCTTCTACATCCCCAGCTTCTTATTTTTATCATCATCATCATCATCATCATTCGAATTACCTCCAGGCCAAGACGCGCTTCCCTTCTCCAAAGCACCCAGACCCCCTCTAAGACCCACCCAGCCCCCTACTAAATCTGTACCAGGAAGGTTTTCCCGGTGTTAAGACGGCTGAGGCGTGAACCTAACAGCTGGCCCGCATCTGGTGCCGATATTAAGCCACATCAATGTTAGATTTCTGCCCCGCTGTCGAGCTGCAAGTTGTGCAAAGGGACGAATTTACGTTTGGTGTAACAGCGACCTTGTCTGCAGGCGGGCGTACGTCAGTTGCGAATTCATGTGGGTGGGATTTGAATTCCTTTTGACGGTGACTGAAAACGTCGGTGACGTCACAACTGCATCATCATGAATATGTGCCGACGTTTCGGAAGAAATCTGTTGCGTCCATCTCAAGAACAGAAGAGATGTTCTGCTCTGAGCTTAAGGCAGAAAGTTACGCCGAAACGTCTGTGTATTTATATTGAAGCATTCGACAGCGCATCTCATGCGACAACAATTTGCAAATCTACACGACAAGTATCCAACAGGCCAACCGCAGGCTGCACTACGTACGTACTGTGTGGGGCAAGTTCTGAACGGGACGCAGCAGTGTCTAGACATGTGGCATTGTTACGGCAGCGGACAGCCACTCGCCCTCCACTTCTGTGAGTCTTACGTCTTCAGAAGTTCCGGAATGAAGCTGTGGAGCCTACCGTTATATATATATATATATATATATATATATATACAGGTGTGGCTAATTTCAGTGGAAACACAAAAATATAAATATTTTTTATTCGATTTTGAAAAAACACTTCGTGCAAAGACATAAATGGAAAGAATTTTGAATATTTTAAAACGTGAATCCCGTATTTCGGGCAGCCATTTTCAGAGACAATTTGAACTGCTGTTACCTTGCTGAGACAGAGAAACCGTCGTCGATGTCTAAATTTGTAAAAGAGAATCAATGTCCTTATTTATAACAGCTGCATGCGGCTCGATATTCGTCTAAACACTTTGCAAGCAAGTGAAGGTACTTTCCTGTCCACTCTTACCCGATTTCTGAAAGAACACTGCTTTCTGGAAGGTTCCCAGATAGGCTTACAATACCGGGATCCGGGCATCCCGGACATTTATTTACGGTATTCAAATACCGGTACTGACAAAAAAACCGGCTTTTCGGTAGTAATTTAAAAATAGTTCTTTATGATTTATTTACATAAAGTTTATAAAATTGATAGAATAAATAATTAATATTACGGAATTTGCAACTGAGGGGTTGCTGTACACAGTACAAAAGTAGCTGAAATCTGAACATGTGATGAGTCCCAGACCAGGTGTACTGAACACTTCGCTGCACACAAAAGAAACAGTAAATATTGCGTGTTAGTGAATAAATACGTACCAAAATTAGATACAGTTTAAACGATACCGGTATTGATTGCTTACGTTTCTTAAGAGGGCACTTTACTCCAGCAGGTAGAGTGCACGTTTAAATATAACTAACATTTGTAGTATCAATGTGAGTATTTTTAGAATAACAATATTTTTAATAATCTTTTGTCAGAATATTTATTATTGTAACAGTTTGATTTAAAACAAGAATCCAAGTATTTACTGGTGTCACCTTACCTCACCGCATGTAGATGTCATCAAAAATATTAAAAAAATATTTGTTTTTAATTCCGGTTTCGTAAATTAAAAATACCGAAATACCAGTGTCAACACTGACCGGTACTGTCAGCCCTAGCCCCAGGGTTCTGCCGACTGTGCTTCTGGTAACAGCAACGTGTGGATGGAGATGATTATGGAGCGTTGGTGGAATGGTAGTGGCGGGGAAACACCTAAATACAACGAGAAAACCCTCTCACACTGCCACTTTTTCCACTACAAATCCCACATGGACTGGTCTGGCGTCGAACCCCGATCCCCGCATTGAGTGTCTGGCGACTAACCGCTTGAGCCATGGCACGGGTTTTAATGTTAACATTAACATGAATAATATATATATATATAAATATTCAGTCCGTACCGCGCAGTAAACACACTCCGTCTCGGTTATAAAAACCAGTCAGTTAATGCTGTATAGGGAAATAATCGCTGTTTGTTCTGAGATCCACACAAAACACATAAATACACTGTGTGGGCAGAACGTAGAATTTGTGAATGTTAAACCTGGCGGTAGGTACAGTAACCACTGGCCTTTAAAATGCTAACAACAAGTGCTGTACATTTGCACTTCCGTTCAAGTGTTTTCCGTGTCGATTCGCTCAAACGCATTTTTAAAAACGTAAGTCCAACTCTAGTCAAAACGTCGTAAATTTCTTCCACTGAGTCTAGCACTCCTCAGTTCTACCTCCCTTTGTAAAAGGAATTAAAATCACAAACAGAAAAGCACTTCACGTGCAGTAATTGTCCTCCCAATCATCTGTACAAGCACAGCTGTTCGCCTTATTAACAATGATTAGTTTTTGTTAAAACAGAAAGAAGTTGTAAAGCGAGCACCAGTTGGTGCCTGCACAGTACACAGTGTCGCACATCACAGTGGTCACCGACAAAGACGTTTGTCGCTAATCAGTTTGCCTGCTTACTTTTACAGGAAGAAAAACTTTACTTTTAAAAAGCGAAGTTTTAAGAACTTTTTTTTCCATTTATAACAAATAATCAATTGCTGGGGGAAGGAAAGTTAGTGGGAAGTTACAAACCATATGATGCGTAGCAGAGACAGTTAAATATTTCACTTATGTGATGCAGTAAAATATATACGGTAGGGACAAGAATTTTAACAGAATATTAAACTCTAAGAAACTGAAAAAACACGAAACAAAGGTCTTGTACTAAGCACTGCACTTTTCCCTTAGTATTCACCGTGTACCGAAAATATAACTTTTGGAAGCTCCCCAGGCTTTGACCACTTGTTCTGCTGTTAGGACAGGCTTGAAATGGAGTAGATTACGAAGAATTGCTGACATGATGCAGGGAAAATACGGCCGAAGGGGTAAGCAGTTGTGGCTGGGCTTTAAACGGTTAAGCTGGAAATATCGGTTTTCATGTGGTGCAGATGGAAAGAAAGCTTTTATTGGATGTTTAACCTTTTAAAGCCTAGCGGTAACTTTACCTACCACCAGGTTTAACATTAAAAAATTCTACGTGGTGCCCACATTGCGTTTATGTGTTTTGTACGGATCTCAGAACAAACAGCAACTTTTGCCTTATAAAACATTAAGAGACTGGTTTTTATAACCGAAGTGGAGAGTGTTTACAGCGCGGTACGCACTGAGTCCTTATATAAAACAGATACGCTTCGTCTTTAAAGGGTTATAGATTAAACCCTACAGACGAACTACAGAAAGTGCCGGGTATCACATGCAAATACAGGCACAGTGGATTTGGCCATGTGCATGGCATTACGTAATGTAAATTGGTACTTAAAAATTCAAAAAGTTCTGGTTTATGGCACCGTGCAGCGTGGTCATTCAACACCAAGTTTTTCTCTCGCCAGAAAACGTTTTTTGAACCTGGTTAAGTTCTGCCTTGAAGATGGAGCCAACAGATCCCTCCGAAGTGTCGGTGCCCACCCACCACAGTACACCGCCATGTAACTTACTTAACTGGAACTGCACAGTGAAACACCAGCAAACTGGTCGCGCTGTCTTGGCACTACTTCAGGCCGCATTTCGAAGGCAACGCGTGCTACAGGGTGCTCCTTTAAATGCGCCTACAATTCCTGAGCCTTTCGCACAAACTTCCTAATTTCGGGGGGGCCCAAAGTTACGCCAAGCCGCTGGAATCCAGGCCGAAATCTGGCATTTTATTTTGCTGTTGATTTATCCTGCAGGACCTGATTTCCCTCACCTCTGACCCAACGTCCTTGCCACGAATATTTTCCAAAACAAAACGTCTTTTAGAGCTGATCACGTGACACGGTTACACTGTAAACTGCAGCCTGTACGCCCTCTGGCACACTTACGTGAATTATTTTTGGCGCATGTTTACAGAGCAATTTGTCACGTGATGTAACTTACTGGCCGCTGTATTCACACTTAGAAGACAAATTTTAATCCGGATCGTATATAAACAAGTAGCTCGCACCGCGCAGTAAACACACTCCGTCTCGGTTATAAAAACCAGTCAGTTAATGCTGTGTAGGGAAATAATCGCTGTTTGTTCTGAGATCCACACAAAACACATAAACACACTGTGTGGGCAGAACATAGAATTTGTGAATGTTAAACCTGGCGGTACGTACAGTAACCACTGGGCTCTTTGAGTTCGAATAGTACTTATGTGAATACAGACTGTACCTTGGCCGCTACAGGTATGTAGGCAATTTTCGGTACGCAAAGAGTTATCTATACAGGGTTGTACATCTTTCGGCGGTAAAGGCCTAACCACTTGCGGGCCACAGACAAGCATTTGGCAGTTCTGTAAGTATGCCTACGTGCAGAATTCCTTCTGGTTATCAGTGTTTAAATCTACAGTTTTCCAATAACAGTAATTTTCAAAATTTCTTCACTCGGTTAAAAATCAATTAGTTAAAACTTAGATGCTGCAATTTATCTAAATTACACATAAATTAATTGCGAACCTGACGGAGAATAATGCCTTCAGAAAATAGGTAGGCAATCCGGCTAATTCTGTTACTAGAAAAGTCGGCATTTCGTGTTGAATTTATACAAAACAAATGTGTTTAAATGCGGTGTGAACAAAGTGTGGACACTAGTGTTCAGGCGAGGAATGTACGCATTTACCGCCGGGTTCCAACACAATTTATGTCGAACGTGCTGACACAAGGGAAACCTCGAGTGTGTTGGAACCCCAAATACTGGAATTTAGACAAGTTTGGAGCTCGAGACATTTCTTGTATATTACTTAACCTAGAAACAGCAGCATTAGAAATAGAACATTAACGCAAGTTACAAAGAAAATAACAAATTAAACAACAAGAACAGAACCCACTCGCCCCTTTGTCCTGGCGTTAGCAAAGTGTTTGGCCTATTCAACTCTTGCTGCCAAATTCGAAATTTTCGCGCTATGTAATGAACTGCAGCAAAAGTTTCCCCAATTTCGATGCGTGGATACTGCACACCGTTATTTTATGTCACACCCCTCGTGTATTTGTGTCTGGAAGCGCCAGTAACCATTTGTTTCCTCCACTCAGTTACGGTGTCCGGTGTGTCTGTCTGTGTCACAGAAGTTCCCACAGGAAAATCCCAACAATTCAACTAAAGTCGGAGGCACAAGGGACTGCACAGTAACGACAACAGTCCCACACTGTATTTATCTGTGATATACTGCAACATGTTTCGGCAGTTATATGTCGCCATTTTCAGGCACTTCTTACATAATTACAGCCAAACACACAAGTGTGAAGCAGCCCGAACTTGGAATTAAACAGCTCAATATTTTATAATTTTACGTCTTTAACACTAAATATACAATTTATTGTGGGTGCGTTATTTCTAAAGCACGACGTGAAAGCAGCACGTAAAATTTAAACTACATTCTTTATTTTGTACGATACATCATTTACGTCTGTCCAAATTATTCTCGCTGTTCCGCAGTTCTGGGAAACACAACCTGCACCGTCACTTGGTATATTTGTACTGGGCGCGCAGCAAGGTTCGTCGCTGTTACGAATTCTACTGGCTCGTCTAAACCTTTAACCCTTTAACCCTTTAAAGACGAAGCGTATCTGTTTTATATAATGACTCAGTGCGTACCGCGCAGTAAACACTCTCCACTTCGGTTATAAAAACCAATCTGTTAATGTTTTATAAGGCAAAAGTTGCTGTTTGTTCTGAGATCCGTACAAAACACATAAACGCAATGTGGGCACCACGTAGAATTTTTTAATGTTAAACCTGGTGGTAAGTAAAGTTACCGCTAGGCTTTAAACGGTTAATGGAATGTACCTTCCTTCTGCCAGTTCGCTTCCTAAATACCTGAGAAATTTTTCATTAAATCAAATACGTGTTGTACTTAGCTGGAAGTCCTCTCGAGGGCGTCATTTAATAACGAGACTTCGAGTGGTTTCCATGCATGCAGCTAAACAACGAAAGTGTGTACACGCACACACACATATACATAGATCTACGCACATGGCACAAGGGGCGCCGCACTACCCCTCTAATCATTTCGAACTTCTGCATTGGAGAGGGTCAGAGGTCAGCGTCAAGCTCTGCCCCTTTGCCTCAGCGAAATAAGTCTCGGTGGGTCTGAACCCAGACGAGACGTTTTGAGGAGCAGAAAAGCGTCTTTTTGGGCCCATTAGAGATAGAACCGCGCGCTGTCCAGCCCACAGCGTAGCTACAAACCCGACTGAGCTAGCCCGGCTACCCTACACAGGTAAAATTGGATTGGGTTCAGCAGCTCTATACGCGTACTGCATGACATGCCACGTGTCTGTTTATATCCCAATCTGTTTCTTCCGCGCACAAATTCTGCTTAACTTTTATACGTTGAGGCGTTTTTGACAGATAAGAAATCCAAAGTGCAGCATGAAGAAAATGCCGCGGAAGACGTACATTTTGCAAGTTTCAATAAAAGAACGTCACAGACGTGTTTTTAATTATCGAATGGCGAGGACGCTGACGGTCAGTGACGGCCCACGAGTTCGGACTCGGGAGTACCCGACAGCTCTCGACTGTGACGGCTCCACATAAGTTACAGCAAAACAGGGCTAAATACCGACAAATTGGTCACATTCATGCAACACAGGAGCGGAACACGCGATTGCAGTCCGCCTAGGACAACAGTCGTGTGAACCGACTGACGTGTGAACGTGTAGTAGTAGTAGTAGTAGTAGTAGTAGTAGTAGTAGTGGTAGTGGTAGTGGTAGTGGTAGTAGTAGTAGTGGTAGTAGTAGTCGTCGTCGTCGTAGCAGTAGTAGTAGTGGCAGTAGTGGTGGTGGTGGTGGTAGTGGTAGTAGCAGTAGTAGTAGTGGTGGTAGTAGTGGTGGTAGTAATAGTAGCGGTAGTAGCAGTAGTGGTGGTGGTAGTGGTAGTAGTAGTAGTTGTATTAGTAGTGGTGGTAGTAATAGTAGCGGTAGTAGCAGTAGTGGTAGTAGTAGTGGTGGTGGTAGTAGTGGTAGTAGTAGTAGCAGCAGTAGTAGCAGTAGCAGTGGTGGTAGTAATAGTAGCGGTAGTAGCAGTAGTGGTAGTAGTGGTAGTAGTGGTGGTGGTAGTAGTGGTAGTAGTGGTGGTGGTAGTAGTGGTAGTAGTAGTAGCAGTAGTAGCAGTAGCAGTAGTAGTAGTGGTAGTAGTGGTAGTGGTAGTAATAGTAGCGATAGTAGCGATAGTAGCAGTAGTGGTAGTAGTGGTAGTAGTGGCGGTGGTAGTAGTGGTAGTAATAGTAGCGATAGTAGCAGTAGTGGTAGTAGTGGTAGTAGTAGTAGCAGTAGTAGTAGCAGTAACAGTAGCAGTAGCAGTAGTGGTAGTAGTAGTAGTGGTAGTAATAGTAGCGATAGTAGCAGTAGTGGTAGTAGTAGTGGTGGTGGTAGCAGTAGTAGTAGCAGTAGCAGTAACAGGGCCTTTCCTTGCCAGTAGTGACGTATGATGTATATCTGCCTGCAGTGAAGGGCAGTTGTGTTCATCACGGACCTGCCCCCGTAGTTACGGACAGCGCAACCCTGTAGGATCCCAAATAACACCACCAGCAGCGAACCGCCCAGTTATACTAATCCACAATGCAGCAAGCAGCAATGTCTGTGTTACTGACAATTACAGCAGTGTCAACACGTCACACCCGCGAACACAACCAACAAATACCGCCTGAACAACTGGCCGAGGTAATCAGGCGACTCCAGCAAACTGTAGCTACGGGCTGCTACAGGGACGCTGCCCCATGCAGCCCCCACAGAAGACGCATAAAAATATCGAAGAATTAAAAACAAAGGTTTTGTGGGCACATATCGTTCTTATCCAACACTTGCGAGTATCTTTAATAAAGTACTGGCAGCTACTGGCAGCAGATGCGCGCTGTGCCCTGCTAGGCTGCAGCTTCCCTCTGTTTCATTTTAAAAAAGCCCAAGCAATAGCAGACCCGATACTATCGTTAACAGTCACACATCTTGCTGTTGTTCTTCTTGCAAAGAAACTAGCATATGGATAGCCGAATGGCACACGGCCTGACCCAGAATTTAAGGGACTTTAGTCTTTGTTTCAAGTTCGCTAATGCTGACTTGCTAGAGTTTCCCATTTTCTTTAAAATTTCTACCGGTTTCGCGTGTTCAGATCGTCTGCCCTAATCCGGCCTGGAGTTGTAACGTATGTTGCTTCTTTCAATGACATCAAACCGTGATTTAAGTCACTTCCGTTCACACACAGCCAGACTTTCCAAACTGACGTTTCGGTATCCACTGTAACACTTAGGCCAGCCCTGTCACTGTATCACTTGACATCTGACCAACTCCATGCTGCACAGAAGCTGACAGTTCCTCAGCTAATCAAGAAATTCCCCACATTTTATGGAACCAAAAGCTTCATTAGCGCATTCACAACAGCCCGTCACCTCTTCCTACCCTAAGCCAGGGTAAGAGTGTATTTATACACGCTTTATCAAATTAAACTGCAGCTCTTGGCCCTCATTTTGGCGCCATAAACAAAAGAGACGCGCTCTGTACAGGCTTACCGGCCTGAGTTGTGTGTTTTAACGGCACAGCGCCCTGTAATTTGTGCGGTTTAATTTGCTGCCCACAAACATGTATACACAACACAGTTTTGCTCCTCATATCAAAACAAAATCACATAGCCTCTTTACTGCTTCCGGTTTCACGGCTGAACCGCCGACACAGCCGTTTCGTACGCCGTGCTGTTTACAAATTGCGCGGACACTTCGCGTAAGAAGTGTTTGGTTTGTGAGTGCATGACTGAGTGATTAGTTGAAGACAGTAACGCAAGATGACAGTCGTTACGAGTCAGTGGAGACATACCTACGCTTCAGTCGGAATCGCAGCGCACTACTTTGCCGACAGTATCAAACTGCCTGTTAGTACATTTCACACTTGCAGCCTAACATTCTGTGGCGCTGTGAAGTCACATTATTCCTGTAGGGCCCTCATAAGCGCGAAATGGTTCAGTGGAAAATTATATGTGGAAAGCGGATCATGGGATGCCGCGGATCAGTGCGTGGACATTGCGTTCAAAGCGTCATAAGACGGAGCCATTTTTGGTTATTTGTGAGTAGAAAGCAGTAAGCGATAAAATTACAGCTGCAATATGAACAAATGTAAGACGCAGCAACCCGCACAGTAGCTATAAAAATGCTTCTGAAATAGACGAGACAATATGGCGACTGGCCGTAATGAACTGCACGGACTGTTCGTTAATCGCATTTTCACGCATACGAACTCCATCAGTTCAAAGAAAGTGACACGTAAACAGGGTTGGTGTTGCGGTAATTACTAAAGTGCCAATACAGTACACACCACAGCATTTTACTTAACTTCCTGCGTTTGTTTACAATGCTGTTTCCAACACGTTGGGTCTTCTGCTCGGTCGCCCTTCGGGAATCATCCGTGCAACATGGCGAGTTGCTGGTGTGTACTGTTGTGCCTACAGGAGTGCCTGTCGCGAGCAGAAACCAGCGTTCACAAAAATAATGCAAGAATTAATACAGTCCTGTGGCAGACACTGGGGGTGTTTACCGTTATAAATCTGTTCATGTAAATACGAACTATTTTAAAAACGTTAGTGTTAATCTTTAGTCACTAGCCCAAAGCGTACTGCCTGTTGTTTAGTAAGAATTTCGAAGTTTTCAAATAAAACCCCGTTGTTAACCTTTTAAAGCCTAGCGGTAACTTTACGTACCGCCAGGTTTAACATTAAAAAATTCTACGTGGTGCCCACATTGCGTTTATGTGTTTTGTACGGATCTCAGAACAAACAGCAACTTTTGCCTTATAAAACATTAAGAGATTCGTTTTTATAACCGAAGTGGAGAGTGTTTACAGCGCGGTACTCTCCTGAGTCCTTATATAAAACAGATACGCTTCGTCTTTAAACGGTTAATTAACGGCAAGCACCCGCTACATCACTTGCACAGACAGGGAAGTTCCTTTAAATATTTCTGCTTCATACTCAACGAAGCTGAAACCTACGAAGTCCTTTCGGCAGTTCGGAAATCGCATTACTCTTCGCACCAAAAACCAGGGACGTCCATATTTTTCCCTCTCTATGTACGGGGTCAAGACCTCGCGATATTCTGTTTACAATCTCTCTGCTTTCGCGCTATCAGAATTTACTATAAATCTCAATTTACGCGCTCAATATATTAAGGTCCAATTAGATTCCACAATGTAACAGCAAAACCGGCCCTCCTTTATGGCAGTGAAAGCTGGGCGCTACGTCAGAAATCCAGAAACAGAATTAACAGTTCACAAATGAAATCAATGCGCTCTCTAACAGGAGTAACTTTACGGGACGGAATTAAAAGTGAAGATTTGAGAAATTGTTGGCCAGCACACGAAATGGTTCAGGAAGTTCAAAATTACCAACATAAATGGACGCAACGTGTTCTAAGAATGCCAGCTAACCGCCTGCCCCGAAAACCACCGATGTATAAACCTTATGGTCGCAGAGACTTGGGGAGACCACGTCGCCGATGGACAGATCAGTTCCTGTAGTCGCAGAACGCGCAACGATACCCAAACTGCCAATGGGAAAAAGAAGAAGAAAAAGAAGAGGAAGAGGAAGAAAAAGAAGAAAAGGAGGAAGAGGAAGAAGAAGAGGAGGAAGAGGAAGAAAAAGAAGAAAAGGAGGAAGAGGAAGAAGAAGAAAAGGAGGAAGAGGAAGAAGAAGAAGAGGAAGAGGAAGAGGAAGAGGAAGAAAAAGAACAGGAGGAAGAGGAAGAAGAAGAAGAGGAGGAGGAGGAAGAAGAAGAAGAGGAGGGGGAGGAGGAGGAGGAAGAGGAAGAAAAAGAAGAAGAGGAGGAAGAGGAAGAGGAAGAAGAAGAGGAGGAAGAGGAAGAAAAAGAACAGGAGGAAGAGGAAGAAGAAGAGGAGGAGAAGGAGGAAGAGGAAGAAAAAGAAAAGGAGGGAGAGGAAGAAGAAGAAGAAGAGGAGGAGGAGGAAGAAGAGGAGGAGGAAGAAGAAGAAGAAGAAGAAGAAGAAGAAGAAGAAGAAGAAATATGAAGGCCGTACTATATCCACACCCTCAGCACACTCGCCCAGCAATCTCACTTCTACCCCTGACGGCCTATCGTCACCAAATTCCAAGCCTCAGCCACAGCAAGTGGCAGCACTAACGCTAGGCCTAACGCCTTTAATAGGCCACTGTTTATCGACAGCATCTGAAAGTCCCAAAATTCTTAAAACAACTTCGACCAATAAGCGGCCTAGTACAGTCTGGTTAAAATTACAAACAGCCCCTCTGAACCACATAAATTTGCACCACTCACGTGTGTTTAGATGTTTAATTCGCCTCATATCGAATTAAATACGCAGACGGCGCGCTGCTTATGGATCAGAATTAACATTTTAAAGATGAAGCGTATCTGTTTTATATAAGGACTCAGTGCGTACCGCGCTGTAAACACTCTCCACTTCGGTTATAAAAACCAGTCTCTTAATGTTTTATAAGGCAAAAGTTGCTGTTTGTTCTGAGATCCGTACAAAACACATAAACGCAATGTGGGCACCACGTAGAATTTTTTTATGTTAAACCTGGTGGTACGTAAAGTTACCGCTAGGCTTTAAAAGGTTAAAGTGCAAAGAGGCCTGGAAATAATAACGACATTTTCAAAATGAGTTTAACTGATAAGATAAGGGCAATAATGCCAGACAGTTGTTAACAGACATGACAACATGAAACGTGAGTCAAAATCCTACGACTGGTGATTGAGTGTTTGCAACCTGTAGAAATTCTGTAGCTAATTCCAGCACTCACAGCTACACGTTATGCAAACAACACAACATCACCCTCCCCCTGTCAGGACACACCCTCTGGACACTACCCGGAAATCACAACAGTCACACGAAATGTAGTGCCCTCAGCCTTTTGCGTGCAGTTACATACTTATTTTGTTGTTATATTTCCTAAATTGGTTTTAAGCTCTAATGTTTTTCAAGGCAAAAATTTTCAATTAAATAACAGTCGAACGTGAAGCGAACCCTGAGACATGTCGGACTGTGCAGCCATAGACTGAACATGTGCCTATGCAGTGTACACAGCGAGACGGCTTGCGTTCAGCAGCCAGCCCCGGCTTGCAAGCTGCAGAATTTGCAATAAACCCCTTCCTTACACATTCTGAACAGCCTGACGTACTGTGGAGGACAGCGAAATTTCTATATTAACCACAGTTTTTCAAAACGCCACATCCTGCGGAAATATCTCCAGTTTTGTAGTCAACATTTCATACGTCGAGGGCCTCGAACAGTGGCACTCTTGCGTGTCAGTTAGGAAATTATCCATTTTCAAGTAATATTTGGGCCTTCGGGACTACTGCCAACGTCTATCTGTAATTACTTGACAAGGACGTCTGTTTTTCTGCTCGCGTAAGTTTTAACATCCAGGACGTCAGCTGAACTGCAGCTGCCATAATATTGATGTTTCACGTTGACTAATTCTGACTTCCAAACTTGATCTTGACAAATTTCTATTTGTGAACTCTATCGTTGTTGCATTAAGTTACGTTTGCACACGCAGTTCATAGACCTGCCGCTGCATAAATTCGTAAATTAATAATGGAGAAAATGTTCCAGTAATTGCTTGCCCTAACTTTGTTAAGTGGTGTTGGTTGTGTCTTACTGCCGATGATAGTCACTGTCTTACAAAAACAACTTCGTAAATTTGAAATGAAGGATTTAGAAGTTAGATTTATCCCCATTTCGCGCCGCCAGTAAACACTTCATATAAACACTCAGTTCGTACCGCGCAGTAAACACACTCCGTCTCGGTTATAAAAACCAGTCAGTTAATGCTGTATAGGGAAATAATCGCTGTTTGTTCTGAGATCCACACAAAACACATAAATACACTGTGTGGGCAGAACGCAGAATTTGTGAATGTTAAACCTGGCGGTACACATAAATATCCAGCCCGTACCGCGCAGTAAACACACTCCGTCTCGGTTATAAAAACCAGTCAGTTAATGCTGTATAGAGAAATAATCGCTGTTTGTTCTGAGATCCACACAAAACACATAAACACACTGTGTGGGCAGAACGTAGAATTTGTGAATGTTAAACCTGGCGGTACGTGTAGTAACCGCTGGGCTATAAAATGTTATCAGGAGGCAATTAGACCTCCATTTATGCAATAATCATCATAACTGTTCTCACAAAGGCTGTGGCAATATTCGTTACATCGCGTCTTACACAGCAGAGAAAACAAAACCCAAAATTTCCACCATGAAACTGATGCCGATTTTGCCTGACAATACAGTGCAGTCCATAGGCCTATCAAAGACGGGGAGACTTGGGGAAAAATAAATTAATTTTTGTTGTTGATTTTAAAAATTTCATAACAAATGATTAACCCACAGTCTGTGGGAACTGTGTAGCCTAGAAAGGGTCTACAGCTCGGTAATTTTAAAAGATTTAAATGTGACCCAAGTGATGACCATAAAAGCACATAGCCTCGTCCCACGTGCCGCCAGCAAGCATGAAAACTCTCGGACGTAACAAAATTAACCGCGCACACCACTAATCAGTGAATAAATATCAATTTAACTACGCATTCATACATGGGTAAAAACTGTACCTATTTAACTCAAGCCTGCACGTTTCGACCAATCTTCTTCATCAGCCCAAAGCTCAGGCATTAACAGGCAATTACTGCTGGTCATTTAAACACGATTTTCGTATCACGCGACTGTTGCAGGTCTAAATAGCATCAGTAAAGCAATGTAGGTATCACTGCAACAGAATTTTGTGCACTTCAACATGTGTTAACATTATGTAACGCTGGCCTAAATGTGCACGTTTGATTAATGTGTGACTGCGCTGAAACACATTGATGTAGGTCACGGGATTTTGTTACTAAACTCTGATGGCATTAAGATATCCACATGCTGTCTGCCTCAGACATTTCAGAAACACACGCTAAAATTCGTTTCCAGTTCTCCTGTTTTACTTTCATAGCGTTTATTTACCAATCAGTCCGAACTTGCACGCGCCGTGAAGGGGAGCACAGGACAGTAGTGATTGTGGTCTGACACAGTGAAGTGGCCCACTGCGTTAGGTATTGCTGGGTCTGGTTGGGTGCAGATGGTAATGTCCTAAAGCTCTGTGGAACGTTTACAGCCCAGTGGTTACTGTACGTACCTACAGCCAGGTTTAACATTCACAAATTCTACGTTCTGCCCACACAGTGCGTTTATGTGTTTTGTGTGGATCTCAGAACAAACAGCGATTATTTCCCTACACAGCATTAACTGACTGGTTTTTATAACCGAGACGGAGTGTGTTTACTGCGCGGTACGGACTGAATATTTATATATAAACCACCAGGTTTAATATTCACAAATTCTACGTTCTGCCCGCACAGTGTGTTTATGTGTTTTGTGTGGATCTCAGAACAAACAGCGATTTTTTCCCTATACGGCATTAACTGACTGGTTTTTATAACCGAGACGGAGTGTGTTTACTGCGCGGTACGAACTGAATATTTATATATAAACCACCAGGTTTAATATTCACAAATTCTACGTTCTGACCACACAGTGTGTTTATGTGTTTTGTGTGGATCTCAGAACAAACAGCGATTATTTCCCTATACAGCATTAAGTGACTGGTTTTTATAACCGAGACGGAGTGTGTTTACTGCGCGGTACGGACTGGGTATTTATATATAAACCACCAGGTTTAATATTCACAAATTCTACGTTTTGACCACACAGTGTATTTATGTGTTTTATGTGGATCTCAGAACAAAAAGCGATTATTTCGCTATACAGCATTAACTGACTGGCTTTATAACCGAGACGGAGTGTGTTTACTGCGCGGTACGGATTGAGTCTTTAAATGTAAGTCAGGTTAATTACTAAAGTTTTGTACAGCAGCCTGCCGACCCACAGTCGCCTCATAATAAGCCTAAATCATCAGTCTGAACAGAATAAAGTGCGAAGTTTTGAAGGTTTTCTGCAGATGCTGTGAGAGGCTGAACAAAGAATGACTCGAAGCATTGCAAGGGACAACTGCCGTACGACAGCAGTCTAATGGCTACGTCTCACCTTCTGAATTTAAGGCCTACTTGTTGCAGGCGCTGGCACAGTGTCTAACGCGTTGCAGCACTGTGCAAAACCGGCCACAATAAACCAGCGCCAACTCTTCCAACCCCGCCGTAACGCGGACTTGCAGCTGCTAACTGCAGTGGAGGCTACTGGCACACACTTAAACTGTACAAACCCCACAAGGAAATGTGTGTGCTGACAAGCGCGGCGGAAATCAGCGTAAGGAGTGTCTCCAAATCATGGAATTAACTGGTCAGCAAATGGCCATGCTTCGCCTTGCCGCGCGGGGCATTAGCACGTTACATGTCTAGCACTGTGCCTTTGCGCAGTTCAATAGAATGACGTTCTGTACGCTCTAGACGCCAAATTCGTTTCCTCAAAGATTAAGGGTAAAATACCGCAGAAGTCAAAAAACACGCACAAGTGTTACCATATGAAAATATGAAGGTAAGTTTTGTGTGCGGCTGCAGACGGAATTGGAACAACTAACGTTTTTCAAGGCTGAAGTAGAAGTATTGTCCTGCACAGTGCGTCCCGATTGCCGAAAGAGCACTGCTTTTTGGAACGTTCCCAGGCTTCGTCCGTTTGTGCTTCTGTCAGGAGCAAAGTGTAGATGGAGATTAGTGTGGCGCACTGGTGGAATGATACTGACGGGGGAAACAGGAGTGCTTAGAAAAAATCCTGTCACTGCGCCATTTTGTCCACGATAAACCTAACATGGACTGTCAAACTGAATTATATTTAAATATTCAGTCCGTACCGCGCAGTAAACACACTCCGTCTCGGTTATAAAAACCAGTCCGTTAATGCTGTATAGGGAAATAATCGCTGTTTGTTCTGAGATCCACACAAAACACATAAATACACTGTGTGGGCTGAACGTAGAATTTGTGAATGTCAAACCTGGCGGTATATATATAAATATTCAGTCCGTACTGCGCAGTAAACACACTCCGTCTCGGTTATAAAAGCCAGTCAGTCAATGCTGTATAGGGAAATAATCGCTGTTTGTTCTGAGATCCACACAAAACACATAAATACACTGTGTGGGCAGAACGTAGAATTTGTGAATGTTAAACCTGGCGGTACGTACAGTAACCACTGGGCTTTATATGTTTGATTGTGCTTTATTTCAGAGAGTTACGCAGAAATACCCACAGCGGTACGGCAACTTATCGGATGTTACGGACGCAATCTGAAATACACATTGTCCAGAAAGTGCCGTGTACATCCAACCGCGGTTTTACGGTTGTCATTAATTGAAACTTTTCACTGATATTTTGCCCGGCCTGCCCCGGCGGTGTGCACCACGCTGTCATACAATCGCGCCGCACCCCGCAGTGCACTAACGTCACATTGCAACTGGCACCTTTACTACAACGAGTGCAGGCATCAAAATTAGCCCCGACGAAAGGCCAGCGATGCAGACCCGCAAGCCTTACAGTAACCTCCTGACCTCCTCCGTGTTTTCGGTTTTGTCACATAACAAACTTCCATAGACCGACCTGTGTCTGTCTGTCTGTCTTTCTGTCCGTCTTCATTTGAAATCTCGGAGGTGGATACTATTCTGTGACTACAGACGATAGCCTACACAATTTTCAAGCCTATTGAATAGCCTAAAAACTTCGTTAGAATCCTGCAAATTTGCAGGTCACGGGTTTGTGTGCGGTAGAGGCACTGCATGCAGTTTGCAACACAACTGGGACATTTTGCCCTTACCGTCTTTGGGCGGGGACGGGCACTGCGGCGCGTATGACCCGAGATGGTAGCCCGTGTAGGTGTTCTGGTGCATTGGCGGGAACGGGTAGGCCCCCAGTGCGGCGCGCGGGCTGCCGAACCCCGCTGGATCCACGGCAGAATGATGGTGACTGGGGGGGCCACCGCCGGGCTGGGGCCCTCCCTGGTTGAAGTGGTGTGCCGCAGGGTGGTGGTGCTGGCTGTAAGCCGCCGCTGCTGCCGCCGCCCTGATGGGGTTATACGCCACCCCCGCGTGCTGCTGCAACTCAATAAACGCGGACTTGTTCACGCCGGTTACACTCCCTCCGGTGTTGGTCGCCGTCGTGCTGTTGGAAGATGTCGTTGTATCCTGGTGCGACGTTGGCGTCAGACCGGCACCGCTCGTTAGGTGATGATGGTGATTGTGGTGGTGACCAGGGTTATCGAGGGCGTCCGCGGCAGCCATGCTTCCTGTTGGCGTCGGTGTATTTGATCCACCACCACCTCCACTCCCGGCGTTGCCTGAACCGCCTCCACCGCTTCCTCCACCCCCACCGGCACCACCCCCCGATCCGAAGGGGCTGCCTAGGTCCGTAAAATTCAGCGTTGTGCCGGCTGCTGCAGTCACCGGTGGGGTAATCGTCAGCGTAGACTTCCAGCAACCACCTGGCGAATTTGGGGTTGCTGGAGTTGCAGAGGGAGACGGAAAAGGGTGGTGGTGTTGGGGGTGGTGGGGGTTGAAGCCGAATCCTGCCGTTGCGACTAGTGTGGGGGCCGAGGTTATAATGTTAGGTTTATGGGCAAAAGGGTCCGTAATGTCTGTACTGGACACAGCCACACTGCTACCTCATTATGGTGGCGCGCGGCGTGTCGCCACAAACACGACGCGAAGCTGAGGCCAAATGCTACCCTACCGTATCGCCGCACACTAGCTGCTGTGTCGGACTCTACAGATGAAGGCTTGCTGCAGGAATAAACCGACTGCAGAACGGGTTATGTGACAAGTGACACAGACATCTTCAAATTGTGAGCCAGTTTGTTTCTCAGTGTTAAGTTTTTTTCGAAAAAAATTCTTAAAAATGAAAAAATCTATCGTCACTCCGATTACATAAACACTGCATTATCCTTGTCTGCCACTCTAAAGTAGTGTGTTCTCTTCTGCACAAAAATTAAAAAAAAAAACAAATTTTTATTCACTTGAAATATTCAAACGTTAATTCAATTCAGAAGCGACGACGTTCCTTTGTTTTTACTTCATTCTGTACAGTATCAGATTCACTGACATTCATTCGATTTAGATGTCTGCTTTAAACAATTCACTTAAGCAAAGATTACCAAAAAAAATCCACACCGCTACGTTTAACGATGATAAATAGAAACAACTTCAGAGAGGAACAATAATACCCATCATTACTGCGGAATATAAACGACGGCAATTAGAGATGACGCGATTGGCTCAATTACACTGCAGATGGAGATAAAAAATGAGACAACTCGCACTGTCTACAGTGTTGACAGAGACGGACGCAACGTGTGTGTTGTCAGCACTGCAGGTGAAACAGATGGTGAGGCACGGAGTCTGTAATTGTCGGAACGTAAACGCACCACTGTTAATCCAGTCGAATCAACACAACACGACATAAACCCCGAAAAATATCGGACACATGATGTATCCGCTTATCCTAAATACGATGGAATATTCATCTGTTAGCAGAAACCCATTACGTTATAATTCTTGATGCCACTTGTCTATGAAAACCACACAAAAAAAAAGGACTGCACCCAACACAAGACGTAAATTGTCGTGTTGTGAGACGCCTGCTGCAGATTATGATAGATAATAACGTACAATTGGCGGTGTCTAATGCGTGCCTCGCTCGTTCCGTCGCTGCCACGCACTACCACACAACTACTTCCCTCTACCACGGCTGCTTTGATCGCACTACCAACTCACCTTCACTTCGCGTTACCCCCGCACAGATACCGCCACCGTCCAATGGAGGCGGGGCTTGCTACGTCATGAAAGTTGTACCTCCTCAAATCCGTGACGTTTTAACATCTCATTGGTTACAAAGATTTACTTTGATTGGTTCATATAGTTACCATTCTCTCCGCCCATTATGACGGGGCCAAGTGGAACGGCCTTTGTTAGACTCGGTGGCTCCTAAGGCGGGACGGACAGACAATATTTATGCATTGGATCAGAGAATAGCGGAAAGGGCCCTAGGGATGTAGGAGGGTGCACAAATGTAGAGATGAACTGCTGGCTACAGTGTTATTTGTGCAGCTGCCAAACGGGATGCCATAAACACGCCTGACTTACATATTTGTCATGCACCCTGCATTTCAAATTTGACAAGGCCGTTCCTCCAGGATATGACGCTGCGTCCTATGACCTATTGATCTTAGAACATGAGGAAAAGTCTGCATCAGGTCTCAAATTGAGGAAGCGTCTTAGCCTTGAAGGATAAGACGCTTCCTCATTTACAAAGTCACGAAATATTAAACCTTGCAAAAGTAAAGCTGTGGCAGCCACACTCCATGAAGACACATGGGGGAAACTTCTTAACCTTGGCACTCAACCGGGGTAAGTGGCCAACTTAACCACTGGGAAAAGAAAAATGGCCAACTTAACCACTGGGAAAAGAAAAATGGCCAACTTAACCACTGGGAAAAGAAAATGGCCAACTTAACCACTGGGAAAAGAAAATGGCCAACTTAACCACTGGGAAAAGAAAAACCAGTACCCACCGCTCTGGAGGTACTGGAGAAAGGAAACGGGTATCAAACCCCGGATCCTCCAGCCTGTAGCTTAGGCGCTATACCGACTGAGCTGTCGCGGCTCCAAGTAATATTTCCTTAATTTTAATAGCCTTATTTGCGGCGAGAAAATAATTATAAATCGAAAATGGTCAGAGTTCTTACAGGCTATATATAGATCGGTAGGCTGAGACATTCACAGCGACAGTTGCGAGGCACGTAGATGGAACAACGGCTGTCACTGCAGGCTTGTTGATCCGAAGGGAAAATACGGCGTACGTAAACTTGTGCGTAAGGGGATCTTAACTCGTGTTATTGGAGAAGAAATTAAAAAAGAAAATGAAACATAAATTCTGGATATAGGCCTATAATTTGCTGAATTCAAGGTAGTAACGTGGCAAGATTTACACTGCATTTAACCCTTCAAAACCCAGTGGTCACCAAGTTTAACGTTCACAAATTCTACGTTCTGCCCACACAGTGTATTTATGTGTTTTGTGTGGATCTCAGAACAAAGAGCGATTATTTCCCTATACAACATTAACTGACTGATTTTTATAACCGAGACGGTGAGTGTTTACTGCGCGGTACGGACTGAATATTTATATATAAACCACCCAGTTTAACGTTCACAAATTCTGCCCACACAGTGTATTTATGTGTTTTGTGTGGATCTCAGAACAAACAGCGATTATTTCCCTATACAGCATTAACTGACTGGTTTTTATAACCGAGACGGAGAGTGTTTACTGCGCGGTACGGATTGTGTATTTATATAATGAAGGTTAACCTCAGTCTTTAAAAGTGTTAGACCTATTTACATTGGTTCCTTCTTTCCAAGCAGCTCCAGTATCGAGTCAGTGAATTAGCGGTACGTTTATTTGGACGTTTACTTATAGGGTATAACAATTTATTCACGTCCCCTTCGCTTGCTATTATTTTGTGGCGAATAAAATTAAAACCACTCGGTTAAGCGTTTTGAAAGGAATTACAGCATTAAGTGCAGTGTTGGACTTACCACTAGACCGTCCCGCACCTAAGTCCCTTACACCAGGATTGGATTAATCCGGGTTATTAAGGAGCTCAGCGTGAACGTGCTGATTCATTATACAGAAATAAGCAGAATACTCTAATGTCGTGGAAACAGACCAGCATACTCGACGATGTGTCTGTAGTTGTGGCGTGTCAGGATTGTGGCGCGTCAATGTTGTGGCGCGACTGGTAGCGCCACAAGTGACAGAGAGCGTGTTGCAGCCTTCCAGTTTCTGACGCGCCACTGTGTGGAGCCAGTCCCATTACGAGGAATATTCCGCTGTGTCCAGCCGTCACGTGTGGCGCCACACGCACTCAGACGCCTCTACACACACCTCAAGCCTGTTAATTCGGCACATATTCGACTAACGTTTTCAAGACGTACGGATTTCCAAAAAATGAGGTTACCTGTCTAGCGTGACTCAGTATTATCTGTTGCTAGGCTGACAGGTTTCTGACCAGCGACAGGCGCAAGTGTGTCCGCCTGGACACTGATTCATTCCGCAGTGTGTTTGGTTGTACTCTCGGATTAACCGCAGCCCCTTCTGTAGCGTCGAACGACGGCGCGTCAGTGGATACCGAACTGGAAACACATAAGTGCGGGACGTGGCCGTGGCGTGTTTCAGGTACGCCGTCTGGAAGGACTGAGGAAGACACAAGGGCGTCAGTGAGACTAATCTATACGAGACCGACGTTTGACGTCGGTAGCTCTAGAGCACCGCGCACGAACTGTTCACTTCGACAGAAAAATTTGTATCTTGCAGGTGGAACGAAATTACGTATGGCACAGAACGGGCGCTACCAGCACAGGTTGTGTGGGGTAGGGAAGGTGTAGGGTAGGCGCGTAGGCAGTAGGCACGTAAACAGAAGGAGTGTAAGCGGTAGGGACCTAGGGACCAGGCCTTACCGACTAGCCAGTACACGAATATCAGCCAGCACAGTGACTAGGCAGAGGGATGCATAACTGAGGGTCCGTGGTTCGATTCCGGGCAGAGTCCAGAGATGCTTTTCTACAGACACTCCAGACCCTCTGGAGCCAACCCAGCGTCCTACTCACGGGTGCCGGGGTTTCTCTGTGGGGAACAGAGTAGCGGGGTGTGAAGCTACGGACTTATCTCCAGTCGGGTAATCAAATCGACAAGAATGAGATGGGCGGGGCATGTAGCAGGTATGAGGGAAAAGAGAGGTGCATACAGAATTTTGGTAGAGAGACCTGAGCGAAGGCGACCACTTGGGAGACCCACGCGTAGATGGGAGGATAATATTAAAATGGATCTTCAACAAGTGAGATGGGAACATGGACTGGATTGAGCTGGCTCAGGATAGGGACAGGTGGCGGGCTCTTGTGAATGCGGTAATGAACGTCCGGGTTCCATAAAATGCGGGGAATTTCTTGACTAGCTGAGAAACTGTTAGCTTAACAAGAAGGCCTCTGCTCCATGGAGTTAGTTAGATAGTTAGTTAGTTAGTTAGCTAGCTAGCTAGCTAGTTAGCTAGTTAGTTAGCTAGTTAGCTAGTTAGCTAGCTTGTTAGTTAGTTAGTTAGGTATTTAGTTAGTTAGTTAGTTAGTTAGTTAGTCAGTCAGTTAGTTAGTTTAGTTAGTTAGTTAGTTAGTTAGTTAGTTAGTTAGTTAGTTAGTTAGTTAGTTAGTTAGTTAGTTAGTTAGTTAGTTAGTTAGTGTCGAGGTTAACAATGAATGGAGTTCTACCTCCACTCCCCGAAACGCCTTCATATCATAACCTTAAATACACCTTTCTAAGCCTGGCTATTATACACAGAGACCAAGTCTAGGCTGGTCCTTCGGAGTCCTAAGGCGCTCCGCCAGTGGCCAATGCCTCTCTATTGAAGCGCCGCACTGAGCCCTCTGCCGTGTGTGGTAACATGCAGCCTCGTTAGCTCTGTCCGCCAGCCCTCGTCAACCTACTGCAAGCAATAAACTTCTTTACGACACAACAGTGACTGCAGTACCTGCCCTTTGGGGGCCGGCCAGTCCCACGCCCCTGTTCATATTCCGGGTGATTAGTGCTGGAGACGCTAATATGCATGTCAGACGCTTGGTGCTTGTCTTACCCGAAGAAACACACCGGAAGTGACAAAGCGCACTTTAAAAAATTTGACGTAGCAAAATCGATCTATGTCCAGTTCCTTTCCGTTGCGTAGCAACCAGGCGAGGCGCCAAAAGTTCGCTGAATATCGCGAACTCTGTAAATGCAGGGCTGTGGGATCGAGTCTCAGTTTCTGACTATCTGCTTGTTCTGCGTCAATGCGGCATACATTTACAGAGCTGGCACAGCGAGGAAACGCGGGAAACAGGATGGGCCCTGTAGTTAATTTTAGCCTGCTTAGACCTTAGTCTGTGATCACCACTTTTCTTTGGACGAAATTTCATAGACACGTTTGCGACCAAAAAATGTTTAAGTTGTAGCCAAACATTCAACATACGTTAATCTGTATCTGCAGGCATTTTATGTGTCTCAAATGCACGTCCCTTGCCCTCACATCTCTTGTGCAGGCATTTTCTGTGTCTCAAATGCACGTCACTTGCCTTCACATCTCTTGTGCAGGCATTTTCTGTGTCTCAAATGCACGTCACTTGCCCTCACACCTCACGCGCTTTGCATCAACAATTACATATTACGTTATATTGTACATTATTAGTACACACAACAATACAGACTGCTCTAAAGTCGCTTTACGGAAGCAGTGAACTACTGAAAATTGTGCGGCTGTTTGTGTTTAGAAGGCGTCAGATATGCACCAAACATGGTGCAAAATACTTTGAAAATTTTCTGTAGCACCTCACTGTCACTTTGTGTTTGCAGTCGGTTGCAAATAAATTATTTTTTTTTTCCTGGAACGCGTAAGATCGGTACAGCGACTTGTGGGACACCCTCTATAAACTTACACTCAAAAATGTGACTCATGAAGCTTCTCGCTACGCACTTGTGTCCACCCTGTGGTTACTCCCTATCCCTTAGGCCCAAATATTTTCTTCATCAGTTCACATTTTAACCTTCCCAGGCAGTAATGTCATACCAGAAACAAGCGACATTCATTTAAGCACGGACAGTGAACATCAAAGGTGCCCTTACGCTAAGCTCCCGGCGAGGCCCATATCTCTACCTTGTAAACACAGTGCGCCGTCTGTTTACACCTCAATGGTCACATCCCCTGCTGTTACAATGACCAGGGTCAACAGAACATTTTGAAGGTCTTCTTAGAACCACATTTATGATCCGAAGAGACACGTAACAAACCCGTCTTCCTCTAACCTAAAGTAGGATTGTCCTGCACGTCATGGAGTGATGTGGGCGATTGGAGGTGTAACACCACTCATTCTTAACTTCGGCCCCGGCCGCTTTATCGTCCTACTGGAAATAGTGGGTCCCGAAATTGAACGCGCGAAAAAAGGTCCTTAGTTTCACTAGGACAAAGTGTGTGGCTCGTTAGCTGATCGTTTGTACAACTTCTGATGTGTTCAGTGTACAGCTTGCCACATCAGCTTACAGTAACGTGGCCACCGTGAGCAACACAATGCAGCGCGGCACAAACAGTTCTCTCCGCTCGCGGGTTAGAGTCTTGCCATCGGCACAAACACCGACTGTCCCGTCCTCACGTGCGGGTCATCGTAACTGCCATGGGGACCCTAGTGCCTCGACTGGGCTACACATTTCCTGGCACAACTTTTCGATTTGTGCTTCATTAGGCACAGCTCCGCACAGTCGGATAATGAGTACATTGTGCACTGGAGACACACAGACAGGCCACATGACGGTAACCCTTTAAACACGAACAGTAGCCCGGATTGTATATAAAGACCCAGGCCGTACTGCGCAGTAAACACACTACGGCTCGGTTATAAAAACCAGTCAGTTAATGCCGTATAGGGAAATACTTGCTGTTTGTTCTGAGATCCACACAAAACACATAAACACACTGTGTGGGCAGAACGCAGAATTTGTGAATGTTAAACCTGGCGGTATATGTATAAATATTCAGTCCGTACCGCGCAGTAAACACACTCCGTCCCAGTTACAAAAACCAGCCAGTTAATGCTGTATAGGGAAATACTCGCTGTTTGTTCTGAGATCCACACAAAACACATAAACACACTGTGTGGGCAGAACGCAGAATTTGTGAATGTTAAACCTGACGGTATATGTATAAATATTCAGTCCGTACCGCGCAGTAAACACAGTCCGTCTCGGTCATAAAAACCAGTCAGTTAATGCTGTATAGGGAAATACTCGCTGTTTGTTCTGAGATCCACACAAAACACATAAACACACTGTGTGGGCAGAACGCAGAATTTGTGAATGTTAAACCTGGCGGTATATATATAAATATTCAGTCCGTACCGCGCAGTAAACACACTGCGTCTCGGTTATAAAAACCAGTCAGTTAATGCTGTATAGGGAAATAATCGCTGTTTGTTCTGAGATCCACACAAAACACATAAACACACTGTGTGGGCAGAACGTAGAATTTGTGAATGTTAAACCTGGCCGTATATATATAAATATTCAGTCCGTGCCGCGCAGTAAACACTCTCCGTCTCGGTTATAAAAACCAGTCAGTTAATGCTGTATAGGGAAATAATCGCTGTTTGTTCTGAGATCCACACAAAACACATAAATACACTGTGTGGGCAGAACGTACAATTTGTGAATGTTAAACCTGGCGGTACGTACAGTAACCACTGGGCTTTAGAGGGCAACCCGACAGTGTGGACTATGCAACAACTATCAGCTACGTAACCAGTCACAGCCCTTGCAGAACAGTGCTTGCCGTCACTAAACACAAGGTGGTCGGCAAGTAAACTGCAAGTATTAGCCAGTGTTACCAACGGTTTGTTCTATCCAGACACGATATGCAATGAACACGGCATAGCGAAAACACTGGAACTTACCCCAGTGTATGAACTGCACGCGCTGTATTCAAGAATTACACACCCTTGGATTCTGCCCTTAGCGGCAGCGGGTTTTCTTGGAGTATGCAGTGGTATATTGGTCTCACAACAACAACTACCTTGGGTCGTGTGACAGTTATTCCTACCGTCACCGAGTTCGCACTAACATTTGACTCCATCTTGAGTGGAACACTCAAGTGCATCCACAGGCACACATTAACACCGTCCTCCCACCCACGCAGAAACGAACACTTGCCCGCGCATGTGTCGATTGAAATTTTTATGCATTTCTCAACCCCCGGGTGCCCGCCTGTCGTATTCTTCGCCATCTCAGGCTGCACGTTTTATCACACTACGAATAAAGACAGAGCTACGGCTGCAAACTTTTGGGTCGTGGACCCTATGGGGGGCACAGTGGAGTGCCTAAGGGGCCGTAAGGCTACTCAAAACTCTCTGAGATTGCACGTAACTTAACATTAAGCCCCGGTTCCCACCCAGTGCATAGCTTCTTCTCTTACCCTCTGTTATTATTAATAGTCATATTAACCCTTTAAAGACGAAGCGTATCTATTTTATATAAGGACTCAGTGCGTACCGCGCTGTAAACACTCTCCACTTCGGTTACAAAAGCCAGTCTCATAAAGTTTTATAAGGCAAAAGTTGCTGTTTGTTCTGAGATCCGTACAAAACACATAAACGCAATGTGGGCACCACGTAGAATTTTTAATGTTAAACCTGGTGGTACGTAAATTACCGCTAGGCTTTAAAAGGTTAAAGACGAAGCGTATCTGTTTTATATACGGACTCAGTGCGTACCGCGCTGTAAACACTCTCCACTTCGGTTATAAAAGCCAGTCTCATAAAGTTTTATAAGGCAAAAGTTGCTGTTTGTTCTGAGATCCGTACAAAACACATAAACGCAATGTGGGCACCACGTAGAATTTTTTAATGTTAAACCTGGAGGTACGTAAAGTTACCGCTAGGCTTTAAAAGGTTAATATTACTGTAGTGAATAAACTGTGCATTCCTTCAAAGCCGCTACGGTTTTATAGAAAGGTTTTGCCATTATTTTTTCCGAACTAATGGGACTTAGCACTTGCCAATAAGACTACCTATTTATTTGGGGTCCGTGAAGATTTGTGAATTTGAAAAGGGGCCCGCGTATTCGAAAATTCCGAGTGAGGAACACAAATTGTTATCTTTGTGGTTGCGTTGCTCACCCCGAGCCCCATTTGTACCTTGGCTCCACATATTCTCTTTGCATGCGTCTGTCAAACGCAGCCACACTGCACATGTTCTTCTTTCAGAACCTGTAATAAGAGCCTATAATGCTATCCAGGGTAATGCGGCAGTGGCAATAGCTCTTCGTGAATGGTCATAAAAGCAAAAGCCCGCATTCTACAGCAAGGAAGATTTTAAGGTCCTACGAAAAAGGAAGAATATATCAGAGTGGCCAGCGTCCTGCTGAGAAATGATGACGCCTCGGCACAGTGACTGAACTGCAGGTAGGGTTGTAACGACTTGCCCCTGAACTTGTGTGACGTAGGGAACCTTACGTAACTTTGGTGGGAAGACCTGAGGGAAGGCGACCACTTGGGAGACCCAGAAGTAGATGGGTGCATAATATTAAAATGGATCTTCAAGAAGTGGGATAGGATCATGGATTGGATTGAGCTGGTTCAGGATAGGGACAGGTGGCGGGCTCTTGTGAATGCGGTAATGAACCTCCGGGTTCCATAAAATTCGGGGAATTTCTTGGCTAGATGAAAAACTGTTAGCTTCTCAAGAAGGCCTCTGCTCCATGGAGTTAGTTAGTTAGTTAGTTAGTTAGTTAGTTAGTTAGTTAGTTAGTTAGTTAGTTAGTTAGTTAGTTAGTTAGTTAGTCAGTCAGTTAGTGAACCTTACGTACTGGACATCTCGCCTCTAATCACAGCCAGAAGCTACTTCCGCCTTAACATTCTACAAGACGTACAGCTGTAAGTCAGTACAACTGAACACCCGTGTTTCACTCAGCAGACAGTGTGATCATGAGACACCCTAAATCCAATCACGCCCAGGCCTACCTGCCGCAGCACTTAGGCCGCTGCTGCCCGCACCACCACGTCGTCAGGTGAAGCCAGCCGCCGTGCTGCTCCGCCCAGTGGCGCCAGCACTGACGATCCACCTCAGGGGTTGTGGTGGCACTGTCTTGACTCCTCTGTGGTCCTCCTATAAAGAATCACGCACTTTTAAAGCTTGCTTCATTCACTTCGATGAAAAAGCATATAATGGATCATAGGGCTGTGTGGTAATGAGAGATGGAACATATGTGGCTGCTGCTGTGTTGAAACGGCGCAAACCGACATGGACAGTGGTCACTTCCCTCGGGCCGGTGTTTGCCCACAGACTCAGGCCATCTGAATCTCTAAGGCAGTAAAGGGAGCAGCAGGCCTGAGTGGTCTGTGTTTGTGACTGCTTTGTTCGACAACACGCAAATCCCAAATACCGGGGAGGCCACTAACAAATCGAAATTTCGCCCGTGAAGTAAATACAGTCAAATTACATTCAGCAAATACCGGCCACCGTTCGGTACAGAATTTTTTGTCTTCCAGTTTACTGTTTTGTATGGGTGTGGAACTTGGTCAGTAGCACTGAGGCAAGAACACACGCTGAGGGTGTTCGAGAACACGGGGCTAAGGAGAATATTTGGGGGCTAAGCGTGAGGAGGTAAGAGGCGAATGGAGAAAACTACATAAGGAGGAGCTTCACGAGTTGTACTGCTCATTACTCAGGTGATCAACTCCAGGGGTAAGATGGGTAAGACATGTGGCACCTACGGTGAAAACAGAAATATGTGGAGAATTTGGTGCTGAGACTGAGGGAGACGGACCCAGTGCAAGGTTCAGGAGCAAGTGTGGCGGTCACATCAGGATGGATGTGAAACTGGTAAGGTGGGGAGGGGAGCGCGCTGCTGGGTTAGTCTGACAGAGAGAAAACAAGACAAGAAGGACCGAGGGTTTGAACCCCCTCTTGGCAAATTGTAAGAAGAATTTGAATGAGATTTCCGAGGTTGTAAATTTTAATTAACGTCATTACAGCGTTAAATCAACTGATTTATTCCACAGAAGTATTGTTATTTTTCTACAAAACCCCTGACGACGTTGAAGCATTTGTCACATCGTGCAGCAAAATGTCACTCTTACATTCCCAGCAGTTCACGAATAGCAAAGTCCACTTCCTCACCGTTTCGCCGTTTGCACAGATGATAAAACCATATCACTGTGCTACAGGGGAATATTTTAAAACCAGCGATATTTATGTACGCCGATCCCGGCGGCCGCGCGGTCTAAGGCGTCGGTCTGCGGGTCGAGCGCTTGCTTGGATCGTGGGTTCGAATCCCACCAGTGGGCATGGATGTTTGTCTGTTGTACAGTGTTTGTGTTGTCAGGTAGAGGTCTCTGCGACGGGCCGATCCCTCGTCCAGAGGAGTCCTACCGACTGTGGTGTGTGTCTGAGTGTGATCAAGTGAAAATAAACAACCTCGACACCTGCTGTGAACAAGTAGGTGGAAGAGAGAAGGACTGCGTAAAGATATTGTGTAGAATAAATGTGCCACATGAAACATTGTCGTGGGTTTTTATTTAAGTTTCATGACACAGGGTTCCTTATCTCGTGTACACCCGCGCCTTTTCGAGCCCCCCCCCCCCCCCGTCCAACGAGTCCTATCAGATGTATACAAAAATGAAGTACAAAATCGTGCCTTAGACCACCCATGGCAAGGTGTGTGTTTAAAGCCACGTACTGTGCCAAAGGCAAAGCTGTTTCTGCGTGTTCCTAAAGGCATAAGGCAGATCGGCAGTGCAGCTCCACTCATGCTTATGTTAGCGTTAGGTGGCCGTGAGTGGTCAGCTTCGCGCCCCGGCCGCTTTAGCCCCGTCCAAACACCCTGCTACCCACTGCCTACTGAGTGCACGTACGAATCCTCTGTCCACCGTAACAGCGCCAATCCTCTACGCCCCTCGCAAGTGCCACCAACCCTACCCAGACAGTGGCTGTGTTCTTGTGTCGTGTACCGGACATATCTCTGGCTTCAGGCTCCAGCGAAATCTGCCCTCTTCTGGGATATCACGCAGCGTCGAGTGATAATTGTTACCGACGTTTCGGGACAACGTAGCGGTCCCACCTTCAAGGGTCGAGAAATCTTTTCTTCTTGGATTTCTTGATCGTTGACGATGGGACCGGTACATTGTTCCGAAACGTCGGTAAAGGATTATCACTGATGCTGCGTAACATCCCAGAAGAGCTGAAATATTTTGTTGATGCTCCGTCCATAGGGAACAATCTCCTCGCAGTTTATTGTCATCTTCATGTTCGCCGTATGAATATCACAGGACAGTGCCACTTTGCTGGTCGCTGGAAAGACTGTGTGCTACAGTTGCCACCCGGCTGCCATGGCTCAGTCGGCAAGTCGACGGCCTCTCATCCAGGAAACGTGGTTCGGATCCCAGGTCAGTCCATGTGAGATTTTTGGTGAACGAAGTGACAATGTGACAGGGTTTTCTCCTAGTACTCCGGTTTTCCAGTATCATCCCATCAACGCCCCTTACTCTTCCACTCATTTAATCCTTTAAAGACGAAGCGTATCTGTTTTATATAAGGACTCAGTGCGTACCGCGCTGTAAGCACTCTCCACTTCGGTTATAAAAACCAATCTCTTAATGTTTTATAAGGCAAAAGTTGCTGTTTGTTCTGAGATCCGTACAAAACACATAAAGGCAATGTGGGCACCACGTAGAATTTTTTAATGTTAAACCTGGTGATACGTAAAGTTACCTCTAGGCTTTAAAAGGTTAAAGACGGAACGTATCTGTTTTAGATAAGGACTCAGTGCGTACCGCGCTGTAAACACTCTCCACTTTGGTTACAAAAACCAANACCGCGCTGTAAACACTCTCCACTTCGGTTATAAAAACCAATCTCTTAATGTTTTATAAGGCAAAAGTTGCTGTTTGTCCTGAGATCCGTACAAAACACATAAACGCAATGTGGGCACCACGTAGAATTTTTTAATGTTAAACCTGGTGTTACGTAAAGTTACCTCTAGGCTTTAAAAGGTTAACGCTGACGCTACGCAGTCTAGGCAACTAAAAGCGTCGTTCATTGTCCCACACCAACACTTGTCACCAGTAACCTGCCATGAACCAATATCCCTCCGACTCATCTTACACCCTACCAATAGCCTGCAACTGAATCCTGTGTTTGCATATTCAATCCATTTAGCAAAGACAAGTTGTTAATAATGCAGGCACAGAACAAATTTATGACACGGTATATCAGCATCTTCCACACAGGAGGGTCACTGTCAGGCGAAATTACACAGTTGTGTACCGACGTAATTAATGCTTTTTTTCTCTATAAACATGTGACCGCGCGCAACTGGACGTCGTTATCAGAGGACGTCACTTTGTTAGGATCTGTGTGTAATAAAACACTCAAATACAACTACTCGCCCACGCTTTGACTCCGGAAATTCTCTTAACATCCTTCTTAGAATACGAAAGTACACTTGTTCCGCTCTTGCGTTATAGTAAGGAAATCCAACGGCGATAAAAGAAGCAAGAGAAAGTCCGAAATACGAAATTCGCAGACCGCAGCAAGAGACAGAACTGTCTGCACTTGCGGTTTCAGCGTTTTGTGACGCGTATATTTGATGTATCCTTGCGGAGATTTGCAAATTAAGACAGAACATTCCGTGAGATTGTTAGGTGGAGCTGTTCGACGCACAGCCACAGCAGACTGCCACAATGTTTCAGCCAGGCCTGCTGTCGGTCGACAGCAGGCCTGGCTGATACCAATGAACTCAGAGAACATTTACAGATAAGTACAGAGCAACAGGGGCCTTAAAATGACTACACATGGGTTTTGTTTAAATTGATTCGCTTTAAGAAATTTTTAAAACATGTTAAAATACGTAGAAATATAGAATCAACATGTTAAAATACGTAGAAATGTAGAATCAACATGTTAAAATACGTAGAAATATAGAACCAACATGTTAAAATACGTAGAAATATAGAATCAACATGTTAAAATACGTAGAAATATAGAATCAAGAGAGTAAAAGAGATCCAATTTATGCACAGTGTTACCGTTTATTATCAAACTTTGTCTTTTAGTTCCCCAACATGTTTCGGCTAATATTTAGGCCATCATCAGGGGGATATTTTTACAAATTGCATAAGGTGTGCATTAAATGGGAGTTATAAAAAAGTAAAAATAGTTAAAAATGTTAAAATTTCTGTAAAATGTTGGCGAACTAAAGACAAAGTTAAATAAACGGCAACACTGTGCATAAGTTGGGTTTCTTTTACTGTATCGAGCAAATGCACGGACATGAAAAACATAAAAAAAAATGGAATCAAGACTTGAAATAACAAACACACACATCTAAATTAGCAGTACAAACTGCGCCATTTTTTAAAGGCCTCGCTTTGACAAACAGCGACTATACCTGCCTGCGTACAAGCAGCTACACTCACACATTTCTGCATAGCAGTGGTGACAGCCGTGCGCAAAACTGCGCCATCTGAAGGAAAAAATGTAAATTAATGGGCTATCTTAAGGGCGAAAGCAGGAAAACAGTCAAGCGGACAAAGTGTGGGGAGGAACTGCAGGAAAGGCGCAGGGCAAGTACACGAAAGGAGACCGCCCTTTTAGTTTCAGTCAACGTATCCGCCTGTGCGAACAGACTGTAATGGGCTGTGCTGGAACTGCGAACCAAGCAAGCAAGTGCTCACTGTCTGTCACACAGTACATGTGTTCAGTGTGCACGCGTTATGTGCACACATGTATGGAGACACCAAGCATTTCGTGATGCTGCCTGCACTGTCACATGTTACAGGTCAGCGTGACAGACACTCCCCGGGGCAAAGGTCAGCTGGCAGACCGTCACGTGATCAGTATACAGCCCTGCCCGTAGACAGGCGAACACAAGTAATGCAGACATGTGCTCCAGATGCAGATCGCTGCAATACAGTAGGCATGGGAGGGGGTTACATCCCACCGCGCCCCCCCCCCCCCAAATTTTTTGTACTTGTGTGGCTGGCGCTCGTGGCTTCGCGGCCTCAGTTTGGTACCATTCATGACGTCAGGCCGTCCGTTTGGCTGTGCAGTACCAACTACGTGCTACGTGCCATCAGTTGCTATCACACGATACGCTCCTTACGGTGCCGCCAACCAAGTTCCTTTCCCGAAACAAAACTGCCGACAAGGGCCCCTGGTGCCCCCTGACTAGGATGCTGGGAGGGGAGTATACGACAGGACAGAAACAGCTCTGTTCCTTCGGGAAACCGAACTGCAGTTCCTCGGATGCCCAGCGCGTAGCCTAGTCACTATACCTATTGAGCTATTCCGTATCCCAAATCGTCAGACAAGTAACAGACAAGCCGTCAGACCGCCTAGAAGCTCTGTAACACGGGGTCTGTGAGTTTTGAGACGTTGGAAAGCACAAACATACTGCTGGGGCCCCAGCTGGGGCAGGTAGGCTACTTCGAACACGCGACTGTTCTTGGAACCGTGCGTGCAGCTACTTGAGTCTAATTGGGCCCTGCAGACGTGTGAAAATAATGGGGCCATCGGGTTAGAGTCGCTTGGGCAGACAGACACGAGATCAGCAATCATGCGAGGCCTGTCAGTACGTCTGCATTACCCTAACAAGTCCCCATAACTGTCAGTACGTCTGCATTACCCTAACAAGTCCCCATAACTGTCAGTACGTCTGCATTACCCTAACAAGTCCCCATAACTGTCAGTACGTCTGCATTATCCTAACAAGTCCCCATAACTGTCACTACGTCTGCATGACCCTAACAAGTCCCCATAACTGACAGTGCGTCTGCATTACCCTAACAAGTCCCCATAACTGTCAGTACGTCTCCATTACCCTAAAAAGTCCCCATAACTGTCAGTACGTCTTCATGATCCTAACAAGTCCCCATAACTGTCAGTACGTCTGCATTATCCTAAAAAGTCCCCGTAACTGTCAGTACGTCTTCATTATCCTAAAAAGTCCCCATAACTGTCAGTACGTCTGCATTATCCTAAAAAGTCCCCATAACTGTCAGTACGTCTGCATTATCCTAAAAAGTCCCCATAACTGTCAGTACGTCTGAATTATCCTAAAAAGTCCCCATAACTGTCAGTACGTCTTCATGATCCTAACACGTGTCCCAATCTGTCGGAATGTGACGGTACAGTCCTAAAATCCTAGAAGCTTCCATTAAGTGAAGACGAATTACTAGTTACATATTACAGCCGCTTTGCGCCTGAGAAAATAATTACCGGTACAGACTGTACTGACGGTATTACCGGTACAGACTGTACTGACAGTTAAACTTACTGCTGTAGAGTTTAGACTGTCATGGCCGTGAGTAACAAGACTGGATCCTTCTGAGGTATGGCGCCGTGTACTTTGGTAGATAGCACAAGCGTCGACAAACACTACCGCCATTTTCGTGTTACAAAAGACGCCCTCCTTTCCTCGGGATGAAGGCAACAGTTGGCCACAACATACCAGAATGTACGGCGTCACAGCCCACATGGTGTGAGGCTTACAGAGCACTTCAGCCCTTGTCGGGAACAGAACCCGGCCACCCGGTGGGCAGAAGTTAGATGAGAGTGGCAAACTTCAAAACGCGAAGCCTCATGATCCGCACTGCTCGCCACTCGCCACTCGCCACGTGTTGCTTGGGCGATCCAACCAAGCAGGCGGGGCATGTGACAGGGGAGAACAGAAAGGCGTAAAGAGTTTTGGTAAGGAAATCTAAAGGAACGAAGCCATTTGGAAGGCTAAGTTTCAAATAAGAGGATAATACTAACAGAGATCTTGAAGCAAAAGCAGAGATGGCGTGGACTTGATTAATGAGGCTGAAAATAGCGGCAAGTAGCAAGCTGTTGTGAACACGGCAATGAAACTTCTTGTTCCGTAAAATGTGGGGAATTTCTTGACTGTCTGAAAAACTGTAGCTTCTGAAGGAGAATTTTGCTTCACCGAGTTAGGGTGCTCAGCCAGTCAAAAACATTCAGGCCTATGACGATAACTGGCAAATGGATGTACGGATGTTGGAGTTGGGTTGGAGAAGGGGTAACTAGGGGTGTCAATATTTACTGGGCAGGAGTAACTAAGGGTGTCAATATTTACTGGGCAGGAGTAACTAGGGGTGTCAATATTTACTGGGCAGGAGTAACTAGGGGTGTCAATATTTGCAGCAACAGTTTTACTGCAGTAGCTGACGTAGAAATTAAACTTTGTCCTTTTAATTTGGCAGACAGCTTACTTGTTGTTCTGGGAACGTCTGGACGGGCGAACAGTAGCTGTGTTAATGATGCAGCAACGTGAAAAGCTAGGGGGAGCTAAGTGGAGAAGTACAGTTGTTTACTGCAACTGTCACACGGACAGGAAAATTACAGAAGATGAAATATGTCCTTAAATCCTTTTTAATATTGCCCAGAGCTGTACATTAAGGTGACAAGTGTCAGCAGTGCTGGCGCTCGCTGAAGCTAGTCGACACTGTAAGGTTATCATTTAACAGCAATGCACGGCTGTGTGACAGACGTGAAGGCAATAAAACGTGATTCATCTCAAGCAACGTCACGAATATGTGCGTGAGTCGTACATTAAGTTGGTAAATCTGATTGTATACAAATTACAAGAAAACCGAGTGAGTAAACATCGTCTCAGTGGTGACAATTCAACCCTCTACTGCCCAGTGGTTACTGTACGTACCGCCAGGTTTAACATTCACAAATTGTACGTTCTGCCCACACAGTGTGTTTATGTGTTTTGTGTGGATCTCAGAACAAACAGCGATTATTTCCCTATACAGCATTAACTGACTGGTTTTTATAACCGAGACGGACTGTGTTTACTGCGCGGTACGGACTGGGTATTTACATATATACCGCCAGGTTTAACATTCACAGATTCTACGTTCTGCCCACACAGTGCGTTTATGTGTTTTGTGTGGATCGCAGAACAAACAGCTATTATATCCCTATACAGCATTAACTGACTGGTTTTTATAACCGAGATGGAGTGTGTTTACTGCGCGGTACGGACTGAATATTTATATATATACCGCCAGGTTTAACATTCACAGATTCTACGTTCTGCCCACACAGTGCGTTTATGTGTTTTGTGTGGATCTCAGAACAAACAGCTATTATTTCCCTATACAGCATTAACTGACTGGTTTTTATAACCGAGATGGAGTGTGTTTACTGCGCGGTACGGACTGAATATTTATATATATATACCGCCAGGTTTAACATTCACAGATTCTACGTTCTGCCCACACAATGTATTTATGTGTTTTGTGTGGATCTCAGAACAAACAGCTATTATTTCCCTATACAGCATTAACTGACTGGTTTTTATAACCGAGATGGAGTGTGTTTACTGCGCGGTACGGACTGAATATTTATATATATACCGCCAGGTTTAACATTCACAAATTCTACGTTCTGCCCACACAGTGCGTTTATGTGTTTTGTGTGGATCTCAGAACAAACAGCGATTATTTCCCTATACAGCATTAACTGACTGGTTTTTATAACCGAGACGGAGTGTGTTTACTGCGCGGTACGGACTGAATACTTATATATATACCGCCAGGTTTAACATTCACAAATTCTACCTTCTGCCCACACAGTGTATTTATGTGTTTTGTGTGGATCTCAGAACAAACAGCGATTATTTCCCTATACAGCATTAACTGATTGGTTTTTATAACCGAGACGGACTGTGTTTACTGCGCGGTACGGGCTGGATATTTAAATGTAACTCACGTTAATATTAGTCTTCAAGGGGCTAAAAGTAGCCAAAAAGCTACTAGAATAAGGAAAATGAAATAAGTTTTGTAAGAAATACCCGAAGTGCCATCACATTACATTAAATTGAAGGCTAAGTTATGCATCTAACCGAACCGAACAGAAAGCACCGCGATGTCAGCAAGCAAGTTTGTATGTTTTAAGAATCGGAAAAATTAGGAGACACGGACAGACATCCACAGCCTCAAAGAGATACACAAAACATTCACAGTTATTTACGAATTTTAAGTGTTTGTCACTAGGAAGTGGCATATTGGTAACATCATGTGGCGTCTGTCATAGCTGAGTACGAAGCAACGTGGAATGACACTGACATGGGAACAGAAACACCGGGATAGACCCGTCTCAGTGCCACTTTGTCCACCACAAATCCCACTTGGACTGGTCTCGGCTCAAAACCGGAGCTCTCCTATAAGAACACGACGACTAACCCCCTGATCCATGGCACGACACCAGCAACTTCTCCTTCCCTAGAAACGCCACTGCCACTCCCGATGACGTAAGGTCGTCAGGATTGCGGTGTGAGCGTGTTACATTTTGCGGCCTGGTACGTCGATTGTGAGAAATGTGTGTTTCTGAGAACGGCATCAGTCGGGAGGTGCTGAGTTGCTACGGAGGCAGAACTGGACGCAGCAACAACAGAAAACATCTCGTTACTTGCAATGCGCACAATGAAGGCACTGGCTCCAGCAGGTGCGATTGACAGGTGCCTTTGACGGGAAGGAGAAGGCTGCCTGCCGAACATAGAAGCGAAAAAAAAAAATAACTATGTGACGCCGTGTAGTCTGGCAGCAGTTCAACAATTATAGCAGAATAATTCAGCCTGCATGATCAGAGCAGAAGGATACAGGGTGTCCCAAAATGAATATCCCAACAAGAGAGTCAAATGACTTTACTGTAACCTGAAACCAGGTGCGCACCCAGAATTTTTCTGTGGGGTGGGGGGGTGGGACTGACCCTGAGGTTGTGTATAATTTATGTTTGATTTTAAAAATTGTTATAAAAATCATGTTGCAAGTAAAACATAACACTCTTTGCAACTGCATTTATATACATACGAATATAACTGCACGTTCCGTGACTCAGTCACAGTGTCCTGGCTTCTTGTTTGTTTTAATTCTATTAATTATTTTTCAAACTTCTAAGGCACTAGTCACCAGCCTACTTAAGTGACTGATTTCGACTGAAGGGTAAATCACGGAAAACTTTTGATACCACAATATCTACAAAATCTGTGTTTTTTAAATTTCGGTTTTGGGGGGTCTGAGTAGGGAGCTGCAGTCCGGCAGCCACCCCCCCCTGGGCGCGCCACCAGAGATAATAAAATAATATCACAAGAACAAAAATGTCGGCTCCATTAATGCCAGTTCCGTGTCTCAAACACTTACAAGACCCTTTGTAATTCCAGCACACTACGGTAACCCAGCCTCCTGTTACAAAGCGCTTTATTTCAGCAAGACAGTTTGACTGCCATATCGAAGTGTTCCGAAATGAAACTTTCTGTGAACGTTGCGCTGCTTGAAGTGGGCCAGGAATTGGCCGGCCCCTTCGCCCGACGGAACACATGTGGATTTCTATTTATCGGGCTTTCTGACTCTGCAGGTCAAAATAAATGACTGGCGAAATGCAGAATTTTACTGACACCTCGAGAACCTAACCTAACCTAACCTAACCTAACCTAACCTAACCTAACCCATACCGTGATAAAGCAGAGAAAACTGACACAGACCTATCGCTTGTATTTTGTCAGTTCAGTTCACCATTTGTTACCACAAAAGTTATTTGACGTTCCTCTTTAGTACATTAATTTTGGCGCAAACTGCCTATGTACCGGGCGACAGATATGCCTAGATGCAGAGCCATTATTTTATGCGACAACTACCTTTTGCCACTTCCTATCGACTCGGTTTATCATATTGACCTAACTCACTCACCTAACCGCCGACATGCGTGGAGGAATAGACAAGGTAAGCAACAAAGGAGAAGTTATTTGTCAGATAAAATAATGATCCTGTATAGTATGATACACAAATAATTCTACCCCGAATCTGGACGCAGCACGTTCCTCCGAAAGTTCATTGCATTTCTACAGGACTACAATCTCCGTGGCCACTGCTCTAAACATCTTACCAGTTGGCTATTAATTAGGAGAAGTTAGGCCCTGTGGGACATGACGCCGTGCATTCTGGAAGATAAATGCAGCCTTTCCGGAGGCCTCCGCGCAAATTTCCACTGCTGCAGTGCGCAGTAAAAAAAAAAGCAGTCCCATTACAGGCCTGGACAGGCCCACAGGGTTCCAGGAGGTCGAGGCTCCCAGATTTCTAGACAATCGGCACATGAAGGTGGTAAGGTTGTCAGCCCTAGGCACCGGCCGCGTTTACCCCCCAGGAAATATTCCTGGTACTCATTTCCGTTAGAGGCTGAGTCGACCCCAGGGCCATAGTGCGGCCGGAAGGATTATGTCAATGAAAAAAATCAACCGACACCATCGGGAATCGAACCCGCGACCTGCCGGTTTGTAGCGCAGTGCCTCAACCAACTGCAGTGCGCAGTACTGCCCAATAACTGAGGCTATATATATTTCTATACTCAACCAAGCACCCCCCCCCCCGGGCACATTCATCTCGGCGCCTATTCAACTTTCTTGGGCACGACGCCTCTGAAATTTCCTTTCTGAATTACTCTGACTCCGGGCAAGGCGAGAGCAGCCTGTGTCCGAATGCTGCGTAACCAACCGTGCGCCCCGTACGCTGTGTTGTGCGTGCACGCCACTGGCGGCACAGGCTGCTGCCAGCGAAGCCAGGGACAGCAAACAGCATTACGGTGATCAGCACAAGGAGGATGAGATGGGTGCAGCACGTAGCATGAAGAGGGACGAAGACAAGTGTCTGTAGCTTGTTCGTAGGGAAACCTGAAGGAGACAGCTTGGAAGAGCTAAAAGTAGATGGGAAAATAATGATAAAATAGATGTTAAGGAAGGAGAGTCGGAGGACTTAGACTGGATTAAACTGGCTCAGGATAAGGACTAGTGGAGGACTGTTGTGGAGGGGCTAATTAACTTCCGCGTTACATAGAATGGGGACAGTTTTTTACTAGCTGATGATATATTAACCCCTGGCTAAGGACTCTGCTCCATAGGGTTAGTCAGTCAGTCAGTCAGTCAGCCAGTTAGTTAGTTAGTTAGTTAGTTAGTTAGTTAGTTAGTTAGTTAGTTAGTTAGTTAGTTAGTTAGTTGTGTTGTTAATTAAGGCACATTACATTTTCGTCCTGCGCTGTGGCCTTCACAACAGTCCGCATACTGCACCCTGCACACCGCCGGTGCTGCACGTTCCTCTACCTGCAACACAGCTTCCTGTAATCACACAACACGCACAGCACCAGTCGGGTGTTGGCTACACTGCGTGTGCACGTGTTAGGCTGGCTGTCAGAACAATCAGATGCAGGAAACTATGAACAGCGACACACTTATATCGGACTAAAAACATGAAATATGCTCAAAAGTTTGGCAGGGAAACTACTTGCAAGGGACTGCACAGAACAGCAACAATGTCACGCTACTTTCACTTGAGTACATTTAGGGGATTGGGCGTGGATGCTGCTGGCTTGGTACCTTGTCCAGCATCTGGACTAGACATAGGCATTTTTGGAACTTTGGATTCTGCTACTGGAATGCCAGCAACGTTGCAGCGAGTTCAGTAGTGCTGTGTTAAGAAAGTAATGCATAATGTATGGCCATAAGACAATCTGTTTACAGAAAGCAAGTTCCAAACACGCATGTAGGTACATGTTCTGGGGGCAGTCTGACGGATCTGCGATAATTGCTTGATTGGTTCTTGCGTACGTAAAGTGTTTCAGCGTCAACAGTTACATGCTTCTAGCTTCCCAGTGGTGGGCACATTCTGCCGGAGGATTAACCCTTTAAAGTCGAAGCGTATCTGTTTCATATAAGGACTCAGTGCGTACCGCGCCGTAAACACTCTCCACTTCGGTTATAAAAACCAGTCTCTTAATGTTTTATAAGGCAAAAGTTGCTGTTTGTTCTGAGATCCGTACAAAACACATAAACGCAATGTGGGCACCACGTAGAATTTTTTAATGTTAAACCTGGTGGTACGTAAAGTTACCGCTAGGCTTTAAAAGGTTAAGGGGTGTGAGAAGACGGTACGAGAAGACGCAGACATACAGCATTTGCTAACTCCTGATGGGTCGCATTGTAGACTAGAGGTTTTCAAATTGTGGTTCGTGAGCTTCAGACACATGTTCATGGAACAAGAGTTCCGAAATAAATATTTTAAGTTATTTAACACCGCCAATTCAAGTGTAGAGGGTTATCTATAAAGCGAACATAAATTGGAAAGCATCTAAAACACAACAAAATCATAAGTGTAGCAAATGCCAACGTCATGTACGAGTTACCCCTACGGTAACCTGCCCGGTGGTGTTACCAGTGGAAGGCGACCAGAGAAACCAAAGGAGTCCCCAGGGCCTGCCGGGTTCTGCCCACAAAATTATTGTGGTTTTCACTTCCTATTCTTTCTATTAGACCGCCAACTCTGACGCCGGTGTTAAGCCAGTGGCAACCGTTAGCAGTGGCGGCCCCTACGAAGTGGCCTGTGCTGCCTCGGCTTCACTCCAAGCCCACAACTGCGACGAACTGTGTTATGAATTCAAGTAAGGGGAAAGAAATCCCGGAATAAACAGATACAAACCTCTCCGAAATTCTTAGCCCACTTCAGTCCTTAACAGAAGCAACAGGCGTAGAGCTTGCCATAAAATGCTGACAGGGTTGACAAAAGTAAGTGGGGCGATGTGACTGGCTTTGAGTGTGTTGTTTAAGGAAGCTGTCAGTTGCTAAGTTTATGTATTGTCAGTAATAGCCGAATGAATGGGTATGCAGCATTGGTGGAATGGTACTGACAGGGGAAACTGGAGTACTGGGAGAAAAACATTATACAGCGTCGGTGGTAGGTGAATGAATGAGTATGGAGCATTGGTGGAATGGTACTGACAGGGGAAACTGGAGTACTGGGAGAAAATCATTATACAGCGTCCGTGGTAGATGAATGAATGAGTATGGAGCATTGGTGGAATGATACTGACAGGGGAAACTGGAGTACTGGGAGAAAAACATTATACAGCGTCGGTGGTAGGTGAATGAATGAGTATGGAGCATTGGTGGAATGATACTGACAGGGGAAACTGAAGTACTGGGAGAAAAACATTATACAGCGTCGGTGGTAGATGAATGAATGAGTATGGAGCAATGGTGGAATGATACTGACAGGGGAAACTGAAGTACTGGGAGAAAAACATTATACAGCGTCAGTGGTAGGTGAATGAATGAGTATGGAGCATTGGTGGAATGATACTGACAGGGGAAACTGAAGTACTGGGAGATAAACATTATACAGCGTCGGTGGTAGATGAGTGAATGAGTATGGAGCATTGGTGGAATGATACTGACAGGGGTAACTGAAGTACTGCGAGAAAAATATTATACAGCGTCAGTGGTAGATGAATGAATGAGTATGGGGCATTGGTGGAATGATACTGACAGGGGTAACTGAAGTACTGCGAGAAAAATATTATACAGCGTCGGTGGTAGATGAATGAATGAGTATGGAGTTGAATGACACTGACAGGGGAAAACAGAATTTTTCTAGTCCTTCCCTCTTCTACCTGTTCACAGCAGGTGTCGAGGTTGTTTATTTTCACTTGATCACACTCAGACACACACCACAGTCGGTAGGACTCCTCTGGACGAGGGATCGGCCCGTCGCAGAGACCTCTACCTGACAACACAAACACTGTACAAAACAAAAAAATCCACGCCCCCGGTGGGATTCGAACCCACGATCCCAGCAAGCGCTCCGTCGCAGACCCACGCCTTAGACCGCGCGGCCACTGGGATCGGCGGAAAAGAGAACTACTGGGATAAGTACATTATACAGCGTCGGTTGTAATTAATGAATGAGTATGGAGCAATGGTGGAATGATACTGAAAGAAGAAACCTGAAGTAGTGCGAGAAAAACAAACCTGTCCCAGTGCCACTTTGTCCACCACAAATCCCACATGGACTGGCCTGTAACAGAAACCGGGCCTCCGTGGTGACAGGTCAGAAACTAACACCCCCAGCCGCGGCAAAGACGCTCTCTTCGAAACGTCGACCGAGCAGTAACGATGAGGCGTCGGCAAGGATTTGTGCATACCCGGTATCGACAGCGTATTGCATCAGAGTGCGCACGTTAGTTGCACAGCGCGTGTCAGGCTGCGAACTGCGATCCTTTCAAATTCACGGCGTAAATATTGTGTGAACAGTGTTAAACTGCGGCGGGGTCCACCTACGCTTCGGCCGGCATTGCTGCAAGTTAATTCGCCGACCGCCTCTACCCAAGCGTAGTGCCATTTGATGATCCCGCCAGTGTTACGACATAAATAACGCATCATTGCAAGCGCTGTCTGTGGAAATTATAACAAGAGACGGAAATAGTTAAAATTTCGCATTGAAATTTTAAACATCCGTAAAGATGTCACCACTATATAAGTAGAGATACCGAGTTTAAGAATTAGTGGAGCTATGAATGCACTCCCCCATTCGACTTCTTTCCTTGGACAGGTACAACGTTACTTTCACGTCACCTCACCTCCTCATGCTATAGTACATATTTATAAACGTGGTGGCCCTCTGGCAGTAAAAACACAAGCCGCCACTGACTAACCGCAATGCAAGCGGTTCGCGGTCAGGCGCCGTCTCTCGGACTCTCGCTTCAATCTACCTGCCCAACGCCGTCTTCCTTCCGGATATCTGCTCCTGTCAGTGGTTCAAAACACTGTGCTTGCTGTCAGCAGGATCAGCGGAGGGTAACATGACAGGCTGAGTTGTGTCCAGTGCGTGGGGACAGCAGTAGCGCCAACCGGGGCCTTGTTGGTCGCTGTTTGTACGAAATACACAGGACAGGGAGTAGCGTCGTCCGGGACACATTGTTCAGCCCTTTGGTCCCCAAATGCCACCCCACGTACGGTGTTACCGCACACACAACAAACAGTACGTACAGTGTCACTGGCCCTGCCTTGCCCATGCGGATCTTCAACAAAAGCACACTTGCTCAAAGTATTATGTGCAGACAAACAAGTATTATACAGAGTTCCAAGCAATTCGAACAATGTATGCGGAAAGTACACGGCATCATATCGCAGTCTACGTCAGCAACGCTCTACGAACAACAAACAATTTCTTATTTGAGTTTAACATCAACATATGTCTCTCAAACAAACACAGGGTTAATTAGCTTACATTCTGACCATCGTTAAACCGGCAGTTCCCCAAAAACGCTATGATTGGAACACTAAGTTATTTCCTTACCCAGGAACAAAACGTGTGATGTAGCCCAGTCACTGATTTTAGCGTATTTCAATTGTTCATTGCCAGTCAATAGGCAACCAGTGTCACAAAGCATACGCCTATCAGCAGGTCATGAAAACTCAGTTGCTGCGCCTCCACAGCTCGAAACTGTAGAAGTAAACACAAGCAGCCTCCGAAACGTCCTTACTTTTTGTGTTTTTTTGGGACTCCAGACTATGGACCAAGTCTAAAACTGGGTACTAAATAAAAGTACGTTAGGCTGTGTGCATGACATGAAAGTGTATGGGGGGAGTAGAGGTGCAGCTACATTTATTCTCCTCAGCACGAAGGTAAATGATGGAAATTCACGACCCTGTTGTTTGGGGGGGGGCCCCCCCCCACTCGTGCAAACGGCCAGCGGCGCCCAATGAACACAAAGCTGCGTGCTTCTCAGGGCCAGTCTGGAAGTGCTGGAGAAATGAAAAGTCTTGCCTTTTCCGGGAATCGAAAAATGATTTGCTGGTTTCGCAACCCACTGCCTCCTCACTACACTGACTGAGCTACCTGTTCCCTCCACAGCTACAACAGTTCAGGTTGAATCCCTACCAACAGCGATCCCGCAATTCGGACTTCTGCATGACTGCATTCCGTTGCTATTTCAGCACTCTGCTGTGGTTACCGCGCAGGCGCACAGGCCTGCAGCCCGCAGTACAAGTGACGCAGTACCACGTCGCCCCCAACAGCCGTTTTCAGGAATCAGCACCTCCTATATGACCTTGTTTGTGGTTGTAAATCTTTCTTGTACTGCGAGGATGAGCGGCATAAGTAGCCATCTTACGTGCTTGTGTATAAATTCGTAGGGCTACCCTCCCAGACTTCAAGCTACCGCCGATCTAGTTCAGCTGTTCGCTCTTCTGCGATGTTACGCGGCGTAGGTTGGTAGTTGGATACCGACGTTTCGGGACAAAGCATGTGTCCTCTTTCAACGGTCAACATTTCCAAGCTGAATGGTCGGTAACCAACTACCAATCTACGCCGCATAACATCGCTGAAGAGTGAAGGTCCCTCATTCGTCCCCTATTTATCGACACTGTATCTTGCACATCATGCCACTGTGGGTTGTAATGTTTCTGTGGCAATTAATATGAAGATTTTTGCATTCTGGGAAATGACACAGCCTACCGTGTTTCTACAGAGATTTAAAACTGATTTTCAAAAAACCTAGGCTACATTTCTACCCGACTACACGGTGTCATGTTCCTGAAGATAAAATTACTCATTACTGGAAATCACATTTGTCCCTACACGTCATGAAGGCATAGAGGGGAGTAGAGGTACAAATCCACTCATTCTTAACCGTGGCATTAGATGGAACTAAGTGGTCAGCATTACGCTCCGGCCGCATTATTGCCAGGAAAATAACATCCAGTTCCCTTTGAACAGTTGGCTGGGTGGGCCCCAGAGCCCGTAAGGACGTCCCCGGCCAGGGATCAAATCCTGGACACTCCAGCCGCCTGACTACAGCCACCACGTGTACAGCAAGAGAACCGCGGCGAGTGTCACTTGTGCCAGTCTTGCTGTCGGTGCTGTGGACAGCAGTCAGTGTTGCAAGGGGCAACATGCCCCGATGTCCGCAAGGACTGTGCGGCGTAACAAACGAGCGGGACTGCTAATTCTCTCTGACGTCTGGAATGGCACCGATGATGGTTTGTGGAACTTGTAACGATCGCTGGGCGGGCAGAGGTGGAGGAACCTGGCGATGCCATGCAGGGACACAAGGCTGAGGTGCAGACAGCTGGGGGGTCAGTAGGCTTCACCGACGTCGCCGAGTGCAGGTGGGACCCTGCACGACCCAGGTGACAGGACTGGACGCCTGAGTACTCTGCGACGTAGAGTTCATTTGGAGCTAAGGGGAAGTGACACGAGAATTGAGAAAATTGCATAATGAGGAGCTTCATGGCTTGTATTCCTCACCAGATAGTACTGAACCAATCAAATCAAGGATGATGAGATTGGCAGGACATGTGGCACACATGGGGGGAGAACAGAAATTCATAGGGGGATTTTGGTGGGGAAAACTTAATGAAAGTAATAACTTGGAAGACCTAGGCGTCAATGTCGGCGAGAGGGGAACAAGGCAGCTGGTACAAATTAGAGGGGCCCGGGCTCTCTGAAAGGGGGCCCGGGCCCAACTGTGCTGCAAATGGGTTTGTCTTTCTCGGTAGCACCATTATCTGTCGACTGTACAAACTAACCCTTTCAGACCTAACCCACGTCACTCTGCACCTGACAGTCTTTCCAATTTAGTTTAAAGATTTTTAACCTGTCCGCCCTTGCTGGGCAGGCCCGATATTTCTTTTATCGGGGCCCAAACCCGCTCTGTGCGGCCCTGCAAGGCGCAGACGGAAGGGCAGTGTTACAATACAGACAATGCCCGAACGCCCCCAACACTTTCGACACGTTCGCCCTGTTGCTGTCCCCACTATTCGTGAACACTTGCCAAGCGCTATAAATACAGTCACCCACTTATTTCGCCTTTCGCGTGGGATGATATTTATGCTTTATCGTCAAACGCTTCGCCCGACTCCCTCTGTCTGCCTTGTTTCTTGCAATCTCGCAAAACGTGAGAATGTAAATTTCCTACCCTTGTCTCGCAAAAGCCGAGATATTTGGATGGTCAGTTACTTCTTAGGCCTAAGCACTCCACAGAACATAGACTTTCCCCTGTATAACGGCGAATTGCATGTCTTCTTGCGAACTGGCGGCTTATGCAGACTGTTAACAGCCTGTCGCATAACGTGTCAAGACCTGGTCTTTAAACGCGAGGCAGTAACAAACACTTGAAGGTGTGCTGGAGTCAAAGGTACTGAGAGCGAAACATGGCCTTTGGCTCTAGGAGAAAGAGAGCAGGTCTAACATTAGCCTGCACAGGACTAAGTGGTTATTTGCACTCCGTTTGCACAACAGGCAGGAGTCACCCCAGTACATCTGTAACTGTACAAGCCGCCACTGCCCTCTGGGTGGGCGTCAGGGCAACAGGTAAAGCGCCTCGTGGCTGTTTTCATGGCGGACCACACTGACTGGTCCAAGTCGCAGAACCAATTTCGCGAAAGATCTGCAAAACTTCTTCAAATTGCCGACGGATGACGTAAGCCAGCAATATTTCAGGCACAGACACATAAAACACTCAGTAGTCTGACGCTACCGCTTAACCTTTTAAAGCCCAGCGGTTACTGTACGTACCGCCAGGTTTAACATTCACAAATTCTACGTTCTGCCCACACAGTGTATTTATGTGTTTTGTGTGGATCTCAGAACAAACAGCGATTATTTCCCTATACAGCATTAACTGGCTGGTTTTTATAACCGAGACGGAGCGTGTTTACAGCGCGGTACGAGCTGAGTCCTTATATAAAACAGATTACATTTCGTCTTTAAAGGGTTAAACGAGCCGGGATAGCTCAGTTGGTACGGTGACTAGGTTATGGGCTGAACAGCCGGGAAATTACAGTTCGATTCCAGCCAGGGAGAGGCACTTTTCTCATCTTCAAAATGTTCAGACTGACACTAGCGCCCGAACTGCCTCCGATTTAATTCTGATCTGTGGCAATTCGCCTGCAAGTAAAGCAACCGGGACTTGAGTCCAACCACTCCCATCCATGTCAGTTGAGATTAAGAAAGAGTGGAGCTATACCTTCATTTCCAATGCACATATACATTCACGGCGTACACATGGAAATATAGGTTTTACTTTAGCTAACGTAAAACAAACAACCTGTATCATTTAATCTGTACATAAACTATATTAATTACAAACAACAGGTAAAGGTAAATGTCACCTTAAAACAGACCATTAAGGCACAAACGAGGAGTAGAGATTAGTTGCACTCTTTCTTGAACCTTGAAGCTAGATGGTAGCGGTTGGTCAATGCCACGCCCCGGCCGCTTTAACCTCGGGAAAGAGACCCGGTACAGAGTATACAGAAGCCTGGTTGGGCCGCAGGGCTGGTGTGGATGATTGGAACATGAGAGGGATCTTTCTTCCCTATTGCAATAGTTCAGATGCATTTTGAGAAATAAACTGTCGCCAGCGGCAGTGAAAATCGTCAGCTCCATTTCACAGTAACGCCAGTACTTCAATTTTTATGAGGTGACACAATTTCCTTCCGGGACACCTGCTCTTACTTTAGGAAATCCCGTAATTTCGTAAGCAGCACGGAGCGGCGCATGCACACACACACACACGTATACGCACACATCTGCATTTAATGTCACGTTGTACTGAACGAAGGCAAGAATACTGCAGATTCGGCGCCATATTGGCGCTGCACACACTACATTCTATGCTACAAAATTCATCAAAAGTGTCTGTATATAAGTTACACGTGTATAGACCTTTACTCACGAGAACAGGCATGACCTTGCCGCAGTGGAGGAAGGCGAAGCCAGGCCTTTAATTTTGATGACCAGTAACTGATACACTAAGTACGAAGGGTCATGTTGCAAGTGCAAGTTACATACTGACGGAGACTTGGGTTTTGGCACGTTAAAAACATTTTTGCCATACAGTTAGCCCAGAAGGGACACCTTCTGGTGCTGTCGGCCGTGTATATTGATGTTACGTTCCAGCCAATCGCAAATGTTGATCCGACACGCACCTCACTGCAACCAACTTCGTCACTTGGGACAATTAAAACTAACATACGTTGTGAATAAGAAGAAACACAATTTTCAGTAACAACTACATTCAGGAGGCTGCGGTAGCTCGGTCGGCATAGTGACTAGCTAAGGGCTAGATATTCGATGAAGAATATTTGGATTTAAGCAGGAAGAGAAAATTTGTATCTCCTCCAAATCGTCCAGTTTGGCTTTGGGGCCCATGCAGTCCCCTGTTCAACGCAGGGCTGTGGAGTTTGAGTCAGAGTCGGAAGGAATTTTAGGTGGAGTCGGAGTCGGTAAAAATGTACCGACTCCGACTCCGACCTCAGTCTAAAATCTTAACTAGATACTCCAACTGCAGAGCCCTGATAGCTACAGTAACCATTAGACTTACACTTAAATATAGGTTATAAGTCTAAAAATTAGCCTGATGATTCACGTGGTGGTGATGAAACGTCTTGTAGGTTTACCGTTATTAATGCATATTGAGCTTTTATGAAGGAGTCGGAGTCGAAGTTTTAAAAAATCGAGGAGTCGGAGTCGGAGCTTTTGTGTACCGACTCCACAGCCCTGGTTCAACGAGTACTGGAATAACTTTGCTGGGTGCAAAGCGGCCGAGGTGTGAACCTCACCACTCATCTCCATGTAGTGCCCCATATGCTTTCATGGCCTGTGCAGGGAAAACTGTGCTTTTAACAAGACAAATTAACTTACGTTTAAAACACGAGTGACGTTCTCCGGTTTACCCATACGAAACATAAACACACAATTGCCCTCTGAACACAATTCTTCGTGCAGCAGAATACAGGGTGTTTTACAGCAGAGGTAAGCAGTAGTTCCCAAGGGACCCACACGGTGAGCAAGACGCTCAATGACCTCATAATGACCTGCCTCGCAGGGCAAGGAAAAGCAAATAGGATACAACGTAAAAAAGCGAGACAACTGGTAGACGTTTATTCTACCTGTCAGTTATTAACATCCAGAAGGCTCTGGCTAACGCGGCGCCGCATGCGGCAAAACTTTGAAGCTCAAAAGAGCAAAACAAAAGAAACGTATACGGGCGTGAACTGGATTTGGCAGGTAAAAGAACAGTCGGCACTGATACACACACACTAACGCGAGAGAAGCCTTTGTGCAAGCGCCGGTTACATTCTGAGGAAGGGTGAGTTTTGGAGCGAGGGGTGGTAGGCGTGGCGGGATGAGGGTTCGTCGTCATTTTTCTACCCGTAAATAATGTTGGGGGAGCAATTTAAAGTTTACAAGGTTAAGCTGATGTGTAAATAGGAAATCAAAAAACTATTTGTTACATTTTGAACAAGAATCTCTAATTACGTAATTTGAATATTTTTCCACCTTCTGTTCCTTTCAGAACAAAGCAGGCCCACACATGAAGAAGTACTGAAATTTTTCACAAGTTTTTATTTATTTATTTTTCCTACTATATTCCTTATTGTTTCCTTTTCCTTCTTTATCATCTTCTTCTTTCTCTGCATCTGATAAATTCTTGAAGCAGACAGAAACATTAAACATTTACTAAGGTCGACAAAAGGCCCCAAAATTGTGCAGCTGCAGTAGGTGTTTTGTAAAAGGCGGAAAGAAGTGTGTAGTTTGCAAAATAACATTAGAGGTTTAAACCTTTAAGTAAGGGGTTTAACCTGAATTGCACTTAAGTATCCAGCTCTTACCGCGCAGTAAACACACTCCGTCTCGGTTATAAAAACCAGTCAGTTAATGCTGTATAGGGAAATAATCGCTGTTTGTTCTGAGATCCACACAAAACACATAAATACACTGTGTGGGCAGAACGTAGAATTTGTGAATGTTAAACCTGGCGGTATATATATAAATATTCAGTCCACACCGCGCAGTAAACACACTCCGTCTCGGCTATAAAAACCAGTCAGTTAATGCTGTATAGGGAAATAATCGCTGTTTGTTCTGAGATCCACACAAAACACATAAACACCCTGTGTGGGCAGAACGTACAATTTGTGAATGTTAAACCTCTCGGAACATAAATGAACATTAGCCTATGTCAGAGGCCTTCAGTATACCAATGTAAAATATCCTGGGCATTCTGAAACAAATATATATAACAACATTCTATGTTTGTGTTCCAGAAATTAAGAATTCTGCCTCGTGCTTTCTGCGCGTGAGGAGCGCGGGCTGTCTCACGGAGGGTTTATGGGAATGTGGTGCTGAGAAGGACATGTGGGGCTAAAAGATTAGGCATAACAGGAGACTGGAGAAAACTGCATAATGACAAGCTTCGTGATTTGTACTGCACACAAATCATTATTAGTAGAGTTAAAATGAAGGACAATGTGATGGGCGGCGCAGGTGGCACGTATGGGGGGGAAAAGAAAGATGCATGCAGGCTTTTGGCCAAGGAAAGGGACCACACTTAAGACCTAGACTTAGATGGGACGATAATATTAAAATGGATCTTAAACAACTATTAAGTGAAGGGGTGAAACGGATCTATTTGCCACAGGATAAGGACGAGTGGTAGACTTGTGAACACGGCAATGAACCTTCGGGTTACATAAATGCGGGGAAATTCTAGACTAGCTGCGGATGTCGGTCCTTCAAGAAACCTATTGCATGTAAGGAGGAAGGCAGGCAGGCAGGCAGGCAGAAGACAGACAGACAGACAGATAGATAGATAGACAGACAGACAGACAACAGACAGACAGACAACAGACAGACAGGCAGACAGACAGACAGACAGACAGACAGACAGGCAGGCAGGCAGTTATTTAGTTTGTTATTTAGTTAGTTATTTAGTTAGTCAGTTTGTTTGTTTGTTTGTTTGTTTGCTTGTTTGTTGTTTCTTTCTTTCTTTTTTCTTTCTTTCTTTCTTTCTTTCTTTCTTTCTTTCTTTCTTTCTTTGCTTGCTTGCTTGCTTGTCGGAGAAATTTGGAAGCACGCCTGTAAGCCTACTGTGTACAGTGACAACAAACCCACTAACATTGTGCTGGAACACCTTGTCTCCCCTGCTGTGCACCGTTACGGCACATTCGGCAGTGCTTAGGTTTCCAGACACTTTAGCTACCCATCAGCGATTGACTCCTCCAGTCATTGTCAAGTTTGTTACAAGGCGATTGTTACCATTGTTGGGCTGTGAAGTGACGTGAGCGCTCTCAAGTGGCGTAACTCGGTAGTGCGCCTCTCATTGTTATTCGCCTGACAGCGATTGTGTTTCAAGAGACGCTGTTCCAAAGGCTGACACACAAAACGGTGCACTGCCGAACGGCAACAAACAGCAGCACCGTTTGACGCCCACAGGCTCCTGGACGGGCACATACCGCCAACCGTTCACTTCGTCACCGTCGCAAGCGGATACGTTTCAACGATACGACACTGAGCAAAAGAAAGATATATCTGTAATGAATAGAGAACTTCCTGGATTGCTTGGCCCTGAAGACGAGTGGCCTATAGTTATCCGAAACGTCTGTAACAGTTATTGGGCTCCAATTTTACAGACACGTCCTTGTTGCAAGCATCGGGTTACCCGAATTGCCGTAGCTGTGAATTAATCCCCCAAATGTGAATGTTTAGACGCAGGGTAGACTTCTTGCGCATAGCCGGACAGCCCACAGTATCCGAACAGCCTCCTGTCCCCCCTAACGCAGGGAACATCCATGGCAGTGTCAGCTGGCCACTGTCAGGAGTTCCGGATACGCGGGTGGCCAGTGCGCTGCACGTTTCCCTCACACAGGCTGACACCCCCTGTGTGCGCCAGTGACCTATCAGTTACGCCCTGATTTCAGGTTTCCGCCGCGGGGTTGATGAGATCTGTGCTCTTCTGGGGTATTACACAACGTAGAATGGTAATCATTTACCGACGTTTCGGGACAACAAATCGGTCCCATCTTCAAGGGTCAAGATGATCGGACCTATATGTTGTCCCGAAACGTCAGTAAATGCTTACCACCAGACGCTGCGTAATATCCCAGAAGATTTCACACCTCAGTCACACCCTGGTTGTCATGGCAACATGATACTCAGTTTTAATTGGCAATTGCCATAATCGAGGCTGAGGACCTTATCTGCCTCGCGTGTAAGGCAGGTTAATTTTGACATTAAAATATCCAATGGTTTGCAGGAATCAAGTCGGCAGACAATCGGTACAAACCGGCGGACATAGCGACATCGGAGGGTCGAGATGGGTTGAGACTTGAAGATTCTAAGGCCTGCCTTCCGAAAGACGACGACGACGATGATGATGATGATGATGATGATGACGACGACGACGATGATGATGATGCACTTAGTACTGACACCATTTTATGGGAGCAATATTGGTGGAAATGTCAGAGTCAAAGCAGTCAGTAAAGCCCCCGCTGCAGTGTGGGAAACTCGACGAAACTGTAACACCAGCAGCAACAGCCGGTCCCGGCCCCAGCCAAGTGTTTCCCAGGCTCTGTTTGCTACTGTCGATGACGCTGCAAATTCTGCACGGTCATCGCACCGTCATTACTACAGTAGTGGTCTCTGGTAGCAATTTGTACCAATTTGTCAGCGGTAGCCATTTGCCGCGTCATGATGACGTCAAAACTCCCTGACAAATAAGGAGATGCCACAAGTACCGATGTGCTAAACTACAGTGCACCAATAAAGGGTCGATTTTGGATCCTGGACTAAAATTGACTTCCCTTCCAACGGACACACATAATAGAGAGTTTGTATGTTAAAAAGAAGGAAAAACACGGTGATAATTCCCTCGGAATGTGCCTGAAACACAGAGGTGCAAGAACATTGCAGGAAGAGTGAAGTCGTCTGGTATATGACGCCGTGTCATTTGCCTTGCAGGTTCCGAAGTTTTGAAGGATCGTAGTGCGTTCTTCTTCAGGGTGAAACAGTGCGAGCTGTGTCAAACTGCTTAACCAGGAACATGAAGGCAGACCGCCATGATAGTCTTAGATACTGCATCACGCTGAAGGATTCGTACCGACCGCACATACTTAACGTCTCCTTCTGGGTCACGTGATTAGGCTATAAAGTAGGTTGCTGGAGACAGGTGGATGACGAAATAACTGCAAAGTGTTCCGCAAGCACATTCTTTATAATGAGATCGTTAAAACAGTGTTCAAAATTTTCAATCTCATTTTTCTCCCCATCTTCTTGCGTAATGCATGCTGTGTTTATTTTCGGTGCAGATCAGCAGTAACAAACCCCTGGTTTTCGTAACTGTCCGTAAATATTTTGCTCTTTAAATAAAACGCCGTGTTTTAGAAAGCTTTTTATTCTTGTATCCAAAAACTGCGTTTCAAATTTACGGTAGTTCCGCGAAAATTCAGATTCTATCATCAGATTTGCATAAATGTTAAGTGTTGGAGGAGAGCGTTAATGTTGTGAGATGGGAACACTGTCATTTTATTTACTAATTAAACTTTCAAAGCGAGTTGGTAACTACCTGCCACCTGCTTCAACAAAAACACTGTGTTTTGCCCACACAGTGTATTTGTGTGCCGCTTGCGGCTCTTATAACAAGCGCCGTTCGCACGGCACACGTGTGTTGTGTGTTCACAATCTACAGTAATTATGTACACGTGCACTATCGACGGACTACTGTGTATAACGGACACTAACTGACACTAACAGACACTAGACGCGTTCTCAAGTACGGAGGTTTCTGGTAGGTTCCGCTGTAGATTTTGGTGCCTTCATCTTCAGAATAAAGGAGTTTCTCGTTTTCAAGCTCTGTTCTGAATCCTGCCCTGATGCCACCTGCTGCACCGCTGTTACACACAGTTCGTGCTCTAACCAAGCATTCAAATCCTCGCTGCTGGCCCCTACACAGACAGCACGTATTGACGCTTTGTTGACACATTATTGACACTAGGACAACAGACAGCATCTCTTGACACTTTACTGACACATTATTGACACTAGGACAACAGACAGCATCTCTTGACGCTTTATTGACACTAGGACAACAGACAGCATCTCTTGACGCTGTATGACACATTACTGACATCAGGACGACAGCATCTACCGACGCTTTATTGACACATTATTGACACCAGGACAACAGACAGAATCTCTTGACACTTTATTGACACATTATTGACACTAGGACAACAGACAGCATCTCTTGACGCTTTATTGACACTAGGACAACAGACAGCATCTCTTGACGCTGTATGACACATTATTGACATCAGGACGACAGCATCTACCGACGCTTTATTGACACATTATTGACACCAGGACAACAGACAGAATCTCTTGACTCTTTATTGACACATTATTGACACTAGGACAACAGACAGAATCTCTTGACGCTTTGACACATTATTGACACTAGGACAACAGACAGCATCTCTTGACGCTTTATTGACACTAGGACAACAGACAGCATCTCTTGACGCTGTATGACACATTATTGACATCAGGACGACAGCATCTACCGACGCTTTATTGACACATTATTGACACCAGGACAACAGACAGCATCTCTTGACGCTTTATGGACACATTATTGACACTAGGACAACAGACAGCGTCTCTTGACGCTTTATTGACATATTATTGGCACTAGTAAAACAGTAACTGGTGTTACTGGCTGACTGTAACCGTGGCAGCGTAGCTATGAACACACAAAATGATGCGTTCATTGAAAATTAAACACTGTCACAGCTTCCAGAGCAGGACAAACTCACAGAATGCTACAGTTATGTTCCTTCTTCTTCTTTCTCTTGCCAAATAAAGTTGTCCTAAGTTCGGTACGAACATTCGTCTGGACAATAACGCGATCAGTGTACGCCTAAAGGGCTTCCCCTTTGTTACACAAGTGAAATAGTGTAAATTTTTTATTAAATTCAGATAATATAATAATAAATATAAAGTTAATATGTAAAATAAGGCCACTACGTCAGCAGGCCTACACCCGTATGTAAAGAACAATCCGATGTGCATTTAACCCTTTAAAGACGAAGCGTGTCTGTTTTATATAAGGACTCAGTGCGTACCGCGCTGTAAACACTCTCCACTTCGGTTATAAAAACCAATCTCTTAATGTTTTATAAGGCAAAAGTTGCTGTTTGTTCTGAGATCCGTACAAAATACATAAACGCAATGTGGGCACCACGTAGAATTTTTTAACGTTAAACCTGGCGGTACGTAAAGTTACCGCTAGGCTTTAAATGGTTAAAACAAGTAACAAGGAAATACTATCGACCTTATACAACAATGGCGGCACCAGCGCTACAGCACGGATGTGAGAAATAGACTTTTATAAAAGAGCATGAAAGAAGAATTGACAAAGCGGAGATGAAATGTTTGAGATCGGTTGGAGTATATAGGGTCTAAATTACACCATCATAAAACAGAAGAAGGAAAGGGAAAAACTAAATGGGGTACACAAGCAGGTGCAGAAATCCAGAAGGTCATCGTGTGGGCAAAGAAAACTTGCTGAACAATCGCGTGAAGTTGCAACATTAAAAGCGAAAATAAAAACAGACAATAAGTAAGATATGTCAGTTCTCACAGAGGTGGTGTGTCCCAGACGACTGCGTCTTTCAGGCAATGAAGGCTTTTGAAATATCGGAGACTTCAGATGTGTGGGGAAAAGATTCACGAGTCAAGCCTGCCCTCACCAACAGCAGCAGCCTGTGTTCCTGTCACCGCTCAATGTAACGTCTAGTGCCTCACCCTGCCGTCACTAGCAAGGCTAGAAAGACGCAAAGCTTAAGTCGGCGAGTTAGACAAAGTTTCCGGGCGTCCTTTTTGTGCCTTGGTTTTGTGCATATTGCTGGCTGTTCAGAACACGTGGATAAAGACGGTCGCAGAATCAGGTAAGCCTAATACGGTTGCAGTTACCAGTGTGGTCACCGCACTTCGGAGGTGGCAAATACTGCCATTATGAGTTTAGAAGCTCGTGCGTGAGCCACGTTGGTGTTAAGACTTTTAGAAATTTAAAAACTTCAAGCTCCAGCTGTCTTCCAGCAGCACAAAACGTACACACGCAAGCCTACAATATGAAAAGTCCAGCGGTTCCAGATTAACAGCTTGTGCGCGTTTTGTTTCTCGCCGTGACGCAGGGCGTGTACTATATCTGCGCTAAGGATAACTGCACTACAGCGTCTGCAGACAGTGTGGCTTTCAATAGGACAAGACTGTCGCCATTATCGACAGTCTTTCTGCCCTTTACAACCGTTCAACAGCCGTGCGTGTTTCAGAGCTCATTGACGTCATCAAACAAGCGAAGATGCTGTCCTGCTTTACTTTAAAGGAGGGGACAAGAGCACAGTTCTGGCTGTCCTTACAAGACTGGCTAACTGTCCATGTTTTTAGGTTTTCGCAGAGGTGCAATCGAGGTTTGCAGTCTTCTGCTATATGACGTTGCGTCATTCTGTAAGGGGATCTAGAGGGCAAGTAGTAAAGTTTCACATTTATCTTTCAGAGTTCAGAGTCGATAAACTTTAAACTCTTAAACGTAAAATGGACAAGTTCCTTCGAAATGTCGGAAACAATTTACCTAGCGAAAACTCGGAGACCTGAATTTTTCATTTAGAAACTGTGGTGCGCTAAATATACGAAGTACTACGTACCATTACAGCATCAAGACTTAGAATTAATTTCAAACATGGTAGACTAAATAGACGGATCCTTTGCCATGAACGCGTAAAGCTGGCAACCCAACACACAGTATTTGCCAGGCATACGTTAGCTGGGGTCAGCAAGACACTAGTCTCACTGATGACGTAAGTTAAGTGTCGAAACACGCATGACGGGTGACAGGTTACAAGGTGTAGAAATGCTGTTGACAAACGCAAACGACTGCATTGTTATTGTGCCTTGTAAGGAGAGCGTAACGAAAGGCAGGAGAAAATTACCCAGAGAGGAGCTTTGTAATTTGTACTGTATGCCATGTAATATTTTGTTGAAGCGATCAAATGACGACCCATGGGATGAGCAGGACTTGTAGCAAGAATGACAGGGATGGACCTGCCAGCCAGTAGTCTGTAAGTCACAAAACGTAGGGCTCAAGGTCAGAGTGCAGACACTTGGCGACAGCGGGGATAAGGCAGCCGGGACGGGAAGCTGATCGTGTACGTCTATCTAATGCCGAGGTTGAAAATGCAAGACACGGTGCCTCTCCTCTTCTCTCCTCTCCTCTCTTCTCCTCTCCTCTTCTCTCCTCTCTTCTTCTCTCCTCTCCTCTCCTCTTCTCTTCTCTCCTCTCCTCTTCTCTCTTCTCCTCTCCTCTCTTCTTCTCTCCTCTCCTCTCCTCTTCTCTCCTCTTCTCTCCTCTCCTCTTCTCTTCTCTCCCCTCCTCTTCTCTCTTCTCCTCTCCTCTCTTCTCTCTTCTCCTCTCATCTCCTCTCCTCTTCTCTCTTCTCCTCTCCTCTCCTTTTCTCTCTTCTCCTCTCCTCTTCTCTCTTCTCCTCTCCTCTCCTCTCCTCTTCTCTCTTCTTCTCTCCTCTCCTCTCCTCTCCTCTTCTCTCTTCTCCTCTCCTCTCTTCTTCTCTCCTCTCCTCTTCTCTCTTCTCTCTTCTCCTCTCCTCTCTTCTTCTCTCCTCTCCTCTTCTCTCCTCTTCTCTCTTCTCCTCTCCTCTCTTCTTCTCTCCTCTCCTCTCCTCTTCTGTCCTCTCCTCTCCTCTTCTCTCTTCTCCTCTCCTCTTCTCTCCTCTCCTCTTCTCTCCTCTCCTCTTCTCTCCTCTCCTCTTCTCTCCTCTCCTCTTCTCTCTTCTTCTCTCCTCTCCTCTCCTCTTCTCTCTTCTCCTCTCCTCTTCTCTCTTCTCCTCTCCTCTTCTCTCCTCTCCTCTTCTCGCCTCTCCTCTTCTCTCCTCTCCTCTTATCTCTTCTCCTCTCTTCTTCTCTCCTCTCCTCTCCTCTTCTGTCCTCTCCTCTCCTCTTCTCTCCTCTCCTCTTCTCTCCTCTCCTCTCCACATGGCTTTGTTATATGGCATTTAATTGGACACTTACAAACTACTGGCAATATATCTACCGCTAACTTGGACGTTAAAATCTCTGCAGTTTGTCCACAAAACATACATTTTTGTGTTTCTCTGAATAAAAGTCCACCATTTCCGTACACGCCATTCACCGATTGGTTATTTTAATGGAAGCAAACTCTATCTCCTGCGCGGTACGGCCCGAGCCTTTATACGTAACGTAGACTCATTATGGTCTTCAGGTCAGAAAGAAGAACTGGCGACGCCTGGGAACCCGCAAAACAAGTGACGCTCCCCCCCCCCCCCCCCCCGACAGTGCCTTTCACTACTCCCTTGGTCTTCACTTCTTCAGGTTTAAAATTTCCGCCCAAGTGCAAAACCTCAAAACGTTACAGTTCTCTCCACGATGCTATCTTCCAAACACAAAATTTAGCCCCAGTGCTCATCTCCTTTCCTTTCCTTTCCTTTCCTTTCCTTTCCTTTCCTTTCCTTTCCTTTCCTTTCCTTTCCTCTGCTTCATACTCCCATCATTTTGCCTTCTCCACTTTTACACCCTCTACCTTGCCTCCGGCCTACCTTTGCCATAAGGACAAGCGGATACTGCCTGTCAAGCTTCAGATCAGTAAATTTTCTGCACACACCTTTTGTAAATATAAGTCAGACACAACGTACAAAACAGGAACGTTTGTTTGTGCCTGATCTGACCAAATATGTCTTCCATTTGCGACACAAAGGAGATCTCTCGTCTCAAAATAAATTTTCAGCCTTCACCTTGCAACAATCAACCCACTGTCTCACGCCACGGCCTCCCTTGCTTAGCCTTCAGAATATCAACAGCTAAAAACTTCGCTCATGTGATATTTATTGAGCGAAGGGCACAATTCTAAGCCTCAAGACCCGTACTTCTGCCACAACCTCCCGACAACTCCAGTTTCTGACGCAGTGTTAGGCCTCGTGTCTCGCAGTATGCAATACGCCTATCGCAGGCCAGCTGCCGGTACGGTAATTACATAGACACACGGCGATTACAGCAATATCTGTTACGGAATTCTACACGACGACCTGACTGTCACAAAAAGAGTGTCTCTAGCAGGTAAGGAGGTAAAAAACACAGACGACATCACGCACTGGTAGGAACACCAATTACAAAATTACACTTGATATCAGCCCAGTTCTATTTTCTATGAATATTTTTAGACATGAATAGAGAGTTTGACGTTAAAAACAGACAACAATCAATTATTTCTTTATTCATAAAGAATACATTACGTTTAACAATGAAACGTAATTCTTTAAGTGAGATTCTTTTTACCAAATTTTAAGAAACGTATAATACTGTTCCACAATTTTTAGTTTATCTGCCCCTAGGGACAGTTCTTATTCATTACAATTAGGGACACACCTTGTCGTCTGCGGTGTATCGCATGCGTATTCACGGTTTGATGAACATAACCTAAAAACAATTTTTTGAAAACATTTCCGTCCCATTCGAATGCGTCAGTTTACAGCCCAACAATGAGACCCCACCCTAACAATTCAGCATTGTAGTCAGAAAGCATGGTAATGAATACAAATTGCCTTATTAGTATGATGATCGGGCAATCATAGTTGGCCATGTATGCAGTATGAAAGAAAATGGGTTTATCGCGTGTTTGTTTATACGAAACACGGAGAGAAACACGGCGTTACGTGAGTCTCTCTGCATCCACATTGCAGCGAGGTCTATCTGGTATGTAAAATTGCCGGACTGGTAATTCTGTGAAACGCAACTCTGATTATTTCATCCGTTTTGTTTTGTGCGTTATTTTGCTTTTAAATTCTGCAGGTTACGGAATTTGTGACATGTGATGCGTAAATCAATTTTGAGATGTAAGGTCATCCCCGAACAGCGCTGTAGATGCGACGTTGTTCAGAAAGCCGTGAATTCTAGCGCGTGACGTAACTTCACGAAAGCAACAGAGTGCGCCACGGTAGATGTAATGTTTAACAGTACTGCGGCTCGCAGCATTTTCATGTAATTTTCTAGCAAGTCGGCCCATTAGGCAGGATCTTGAACTTTTGCAAATCATCGACTGTGTAACTGTAATTAGTGATACAACCAACATAGTGCGTGTAATTGTATATAATACAGGGTGTCCATTTTACCGAGTCCCGGAGTGCGGAGGATTTACCGCATAAAAAGCTTCTGTTAGTCGGGCTTTGAGAAAAATTCGAAATTTTGTTGGGAAATAATTTAACCTGGATGGCAAAATGGAGTCGGCATTTCCACCGCATTAAGGTTTCGTAAGAAGAAAAGTCGCCTTGCTCAGGGACACCCTGTACAGCCGTCGTCTTATTACTTACAATTGCAGTTCTAACGTACGTTACTTTATCAGCATCCAATGCATGTTCTAAGCCTGAGTAATGGGCGAATTTTGAAGTGGCCCAAACGATTACTGGCGTTCTTTACGAACACGAATTAAAATACAACCCTCCGTGTGGTGAACACGTCCGTCCGTCCGTCTGCCTGTTACAAAATATCAGCGAATAAATCTTCTGTCGAATATTTTTTAAATCTGGTGTAAGAGTATTTTTAACAAAACTCGCCAAGCAAGCGTGCATTTTGTGGAATTGCTTAGTGCGTCTCACATTTAAGTAACGCGTGAATAAATTCCTACCCTTAAATTTCGCCGCGGTGGCGCAGTTGGTTGAGGCACTGCACTACAAACCGGCAGGTCGCGGGTTCAATTCCCGATGGTGTCAGTGGAATTTTTCATTGGCATAATCCTGTCGGTCGCACTATGGCCCTGGGGTCGACTCAGCCTCTAACGGAAATGAGTACCAGGAATATTTCCTGGGGGGTAAACGCGGCCGGTGCGTAGGGCTGACAACCTTACCACCTTCATGTGCCGATTGTCTAGAAATCTGGGAGCCTCAACCTCCTGGAACCCTGTGGGCCTGTCCAGGCCTGTAATGGGACTGCTTTTACCCTTAAATTTCACATTTCTTGACTGGTCCGTGTGGTACCCGGCTTGAGAGACCTGCACGTAGTGGTGCTGAGGGTACCCGGCTTGAGAGACCTGCACGTACTGGTGCTGAGTGTTTCTGAATCTCTCAAAATGGGCACAGGGACGGCCCACATTGGTTGTGGGCACAAACGAAATCACACGTACCCCTGTAACGTGTAGGCTCATGCTATTTTCAAAGTAAAGAATGCCTTGGTTGTCCGTGTACGAAGTCACATATTACGCCATATGCACTGTTTTTCCCCCTTTACAGAGTGTACTGACATGTCAGTTTAACAAATTATCAAATACCTGGCTGCACAGTCCTTCGCTTTAATTCTGTATTGGCGCAGCACGTGACCCGTTACATTCAGTAAGGCACAGGTGCACGTTTCAAGGGTCTCAGACGAAGGGCCATGGAAGAATTCGTACCTATGAGACGTGACGCCATAAACTCGCTGTTCCATGCAGTTCGCCTGCTTTGTGTCGCAGTCAGAAGGTACGGCGGCCCGGGAAGGTAATGTGCAGAGCCTACAGGTTCCTTGTGACGAAGGTAATGTGCAGAGCCTACAGGTTCCTTGTGACGAAGGTAATGTGCAGAGCCTAAAGGTTCCTTGTGACGAAGGTAATGTGCAGAGCCTACAGGTTACTTGTGACGAAGGTAATGTGTAGAGCCTACAAGTTCCTTGTGACGAAGGTAATGTGCAGAGCATACAGGTTCCTTGTGACGAAGGTAATGTGCAGAGCCTACAGGTTCCATGTGACGAAGAACCTTGGAAAATGCTGGCATGGGATCCCAGAAGACAATGCGAGAATAAAATTAAGATGCAAATTAAGTGCCTTACTTAAACATGTTGCCAGTTGCAAAGATTATATAGCATTGGTGCTAATTGAGTGAATGAGTGTGGAGGGTTGGTGGAATGGTACTGACAGGGGAAACTCAAGTGCCAGGAGAAAAACATTATACAGCGTCGGTGGTAGATGGATGAATGAGTATGGAGAATTGGTGGAATGGTACTGACAGGTGAAACTGAAGTACTGGGAGAAAAACATTATACAGCGTCGGTGGTAGATGAATGAATGAGTGTGGAGCATTGGTGGAATGATACTGACAGGGGAAACTGAAGTAATGGGAGAAAAACATTATACAGCCTCGGTGGTATATGAATGAATGAGTATGGAGCATTGGTGGAATAATACTGACAGGGGAAACTGGAGTACTACGAGAAAAACATTATACAGCGTCGGTGGTAGATGAATGAATGAGTATGGAGCATTGGTGGAATGATACTGACAGGGGAAACTGAAGTACTGGGAGAAAAACATTATACAGCGTCGGTGGTAGATGAATGAATGAGTATGGAGCATTGGTGGAATGATACTGACAGGGGAAACTGGAGTACTACGAGAAAAACATTATACAGCGTCGGTGGTAGATGAAGGAACGAGTATGGAGCATTGGTGGAATGATACTGACAGGGGAAACTGAAGCACTCGGAGAAAAACATTATACAGCGTCGGTGGTAGATGAATGAATGAGTATGGAGCATTGGTGGAATGATACTGACAGGGGTAACTGAAGTACTGCGAGAAAAACATTATACAGCGTCAGTGGTAGATGAATGAATGAGTATGGAGCATTGTTGGAATGACACTGACAGGGGAAACCGAAGTACTGGGAGAAAAACATTATACAGCGTCAGTGGTAGATGAATGAATGAGTATGGAGCATTGTTGGAGTGACACTGACAGGGGAAACCGAAGTACTTGGGGAGCTAAACCTGTCACAGTGCCACTGTGCCCACCAGAAGTACTGGCGCGAGACGCAATAGGGCCGTCGCAGTGAAAGACCACGCACTGACCGTCTAAGCCACGAGGCAGTGCCCATATCACACAATTGTGGGGGGTGTGATTTGGCAGACAAGTACCAAAAGGTACGGGGGAAATATTGCCTGTACCAGTCAGCCCAAAGACACTGCCTTCACACACCAAAACGTTGCACACTTTTCTCTGAAACAGGACAAGTCAGAATCAAAAATTCGCTATAGAAGAAGAATAACACAATTTTTTGTCGGCGTTTCAGAAGTCTCACAATTCTGTAGCCCACGGCTTCAGTGCAGGTCACTCCATTCCTGCGACACTTCACTGACCTTTATCTTTGTCACAATATTTTCAAAACTACCGGATCCAGACCTCAGCCGGGACAGTTCAGTCGGTACTGCAGTGACTGCGATAGACGACATAAATATCGATGTTGAGTTGCAGGCAGGCGCGACGTACCGTACGTGCTTCTCTCGCAGTAAGGTCTTCACAAGGAGGGTCCATCGCCCCGTCAGTAGGGTCACCTTAAGCAAATGACATTCACGCCTCAGGCAATAGTCACAATTTATGGCCACTAATGACCTACCGATGGCACATAACGACAGCCAAGTTTCCAATTTTCAAACTGGTCTACAGATTTATGGCAGCTCCAAAAGTGTAAAGAACGCAACAAACAACCAGTTTCGCCGTTTTATTTCCATGGAGAAGCAGCCGCCTTAAAATGCTTTCGGACCCCCTTCACCTTCTTTAAAGAAACGACACAGTAAATGTGTACTTAAAGGTGGACTTCTGAACAGTTATGCAGCACATTACGTCTCAATAAAATTTTACGACAGCTGAAAGCCGTTAAGCGTATTGTCAACACAGTAGTCTTCCTGTAGGCTGCGGTAATGGTCTGTTGTTTGGTACTGTTTACAGCACTGCGTACTGCTGACAGATATACAGGGTGTTTGAAAACGGAGCTTAGGGAATTGCAGCTGCAAGCAGCGAAACTCCAGGGAAAAGAAACTTATATTGCAACAAAAAAAATTTTGCCGCCCTAATTACAAATTTGCATGTAACTGACTTCGACATAAATGTTTATCAGTACTAACTAACTAACTAACTAACTAACTAACTAACTCCATGGAGCAGAGGCCTTCTTGAGGAGCTAACAGTTTTTCAGCTAGTCAACAAATTCCCCGCATTTTATGGAACCCGGACGTTCATTACCGTATTCACAACAGCCCACCACCTGTCCCTATCCTCAGCCAGCTCAATCCAGTCCATGCCCCCATCCCACTTCTTGAAGATACGTTTTAATATTATCCTCCCATCTATGCCTGGGTGTCCCAAGTGGTCGCCTTCCCTCAGGTCTCCCCACCAAAATCCTGTACACACCTCTCTTTTCCCCATACGTGCTACATGCCCCGCCCATCTCTTTCTTCTCGATTTGATTACCCGAATATTTGGTGATGAGTACAAGTCATTAAGTTCCTTGTTATGTAGCCTTCTCCAGTCCCCTGTCGCCTCGTCCCTCTTAGGCCCAAATATCCTCCTCAGCACCCTATTCTCGAACACCCTCAGTCTTTGTCCCTCCCTCAGTGTAAAAGACCAAGTTTCACAGCCATACAAAACAACAGGTAATGTTATAGTTCTGTATATCCTAATCTTTGTGTTTTTGGATAGCAATGTTTATCAATGCTACTGTTAGACATTCAGAGTGTATGGCAACACGTTTCGGCCCACATTTACGTCATATTGAGGGCAGTACTGGACATTTTCATGCGTCAGTTATGCGTTTATGGACTGACACATCAGTACTGGCTTAACACATAAGAGCCTCACTGTCTGCCCTGGCAGTTACTATGCTGACGTCAGCAACACCTGCACTAAACTCACGACGACAGGCTGATATGCGATGGCACTGTACCGTAACACTTTCACGTGCATGTCTACCGGGGTACCCGAGAAAGGAGTTTCAAGATGCAGAACGCCAGTTACTGCACGCCACAATTACACGTGCTCACTGACGAACACGTCGATTTTGTCGTACGTCACTGGAAACAAACACAAACACGGAGACCCTGCACAGAGTTATAAATCCCCAAATTTAGAATTATTATTATTATTATTGTTGTTGTTGTTGTTGTTGTTGTTATTATTATTATTATTCCTTACTGCAATTGGGTTTTCACCCGGTGGCAGCAGCCTTACGCCAGTACAGACACCACAATACAATAACACATACATAAACGGAACAGCACAAATTGCAGTATACGTATTGGCAGTTCACCCACACAATACAGTGTGCCTACACTAATACAATATACAATTATTTTAACATTATATCGAATTGGCACTTGTGTTAGTGATTTTAACATTGTAATGTTCATATTCAACATGAATTATATTCTACGTAAGGTTTGAGATCTCAGTGTATTAACACATAAGAAATGCATGCAACTGTAATTTATTTTATGCAAAATTTTGGCCTGAAGATGAGCTAAATGTGGGCCGAAACATGTTGCCATGTAGCTTACACTAAGATCTAGTAATAACAATTACAAACACTTGTGTGAAAGGCAATTACACGCTGATTTGTTACACCATAAGATACGGGGGGGGGGGGGGCCAAGATGGAATCCTGTTAGTTAGTTTCCTTTGGGGTGACCGAAGGGAAAATCACAGGATGGGAGGCAAAAACACCGGAGATGCGGCAAACAAAGGAACGAAGTCAGCTGGGAAATGAAGTGAGGATTTGCAGGTTTGCAGTTACACGCGACTAATATAACTGGCTAATCATACGCAGCGCAGAATTTCTAGAAAAGCTACAAGTTTCTCAGCTAATCGAGAAATGTTCCACGTTTTATGAAACCAACAGGTTCATCACCGTGTTCACAACAGCCCGCCCTGCCCAGCATTCTCCCTATCCTGAGCTACAATAAACTGGCTTATGTCGAAGGCAGCCTCGTTCTGCCTTACAGTTTACATCCATCCGCTTGTTAACCGAAGAGTGTTGAATCATTTTGTCTTGCCTTTGCGGCCTTCCACGTGTTTGCTTGTTCTTGTGCGTCTGTAGGTACGCGTGCCGTATCTACACGTCAGTCTAACGCTGATTCTGCAGTAGGTCTTCAGACTGTTCAGTCCGTAAGTGGATGAACAAGAATTGAATTAAATTGTTAAACAAATAGAATGGGAGGCTGTGGAATTGATTCACGTGGCTTAGGTTAGAGACACGTGGCAGGCTGTTGTGAGTACCGAAATGAACATGCGGTCTCCATAAATCGCTAGCAATTTGAGATCTGCGTTCTTCAGGGATATTACGCAGCTTCGAACTGTAATCGTTTACCGACGTTTCGAGGCAACATATCTGTACCATGTTCAAGGGTCAAGACGTCAAAGAACCTAGCAATTTCTTTACTAGCTTAGAAACTACTAGTTTCTCAAGGAGAACTCTTCTCCTTGTAGCTGCCCCCCCCCCGCCACTTGCTGCGTTCCCCGCACGATGTACCGCCCCCTGACAGCCCCTCGCCCTCTGCCCCAACATAACCTAAACGTCACGGCCACCTCTCCGGCCGGACCTGATGACCATCTTGGGTATTAAGCTGCCCGGTGCAGATGCTCGCGCTGTCTAGCGGCCAATGTGTCAACTACGTCGAACGCTCTGACGGTGGTCTCTTGCTAACCGTCCGATTAGCTAGTGGCATTCACAATTTTAGGAACGCCACAGGAAACATTGTTGAGACAAGTGAGCAGCGTTCTGTCGCAAGACGCTGTGTGTCGCCGCCAGTATTACATGCTGTTGGGGACAGACCAATGAATGCCAATGGAACAATGGTGGGATAATGCTGACAGGGAAACACCGCATTACGGGGAGAAATACCTGTCCCAGTGCCACTTTGTCTACCACAAATCTCATGCGGAATAACCTGGTATCCAGTCCTGACCTCAGTTACTCCAAGTGAACATCACATCAGCCCAAAGGTTGTCTAGCTACATTAAATACCTGGAGCGTGTCTCTCATTTAGAAGCTGACAGTCGATCAGCTGGTCAACAAATTGTCCATCTTTTGCTCATTACAGTATTCAAAACAGCTCACAATAACGATTCACTGTCCGCCACTGCAATCCAATGTACGTCAGGGAAATACAGGTAAGAAGCCCAAACATTTTATTTATTTATTTATTTATTTATTCATGTCAACACTTGTCGGATCCAGTGACTGTGAACCCCTGGATAATCAGGCACTTGCTTACGAAGTCTGCACCCCTGTTTTGGGTCACCCTGCTCTGAGTGTACACCGCGACCCTTATACACGACGGTCTGACTTGCGACACCTCCCCCGCACCACCCCCCCCCCCGGCCGCTTTTCTGATTTTTGTAATAGTAAAGAGACCCCAAGAATAACAACCAAAACTTGGAGAATAACACATAGAGACAAGCCCCCCAAAAGAGACACCAAGTC
>BLKM01000988.1:116307-136549 GCA_013340265.1 Coptotermes formosanus
ATCATACAAGAATAACGGGTTGTTGATCTGGGTAGTTCGACACATTTGCCGAGTTTCCCCATTACAACTTCTGCAGTAGCATCCCCACTTCACTGAACTGCTGCAGATAAAAAAAACGCTGGAATCGTAATTGATTGTGATGTGTGTTTCAGAATTTTTAAGCGCGTTTGCAAAATTTCGAAAAGTGGCCATTAGCTGCGTCAAGTCTCTCTGTCCGTAAGTCCGCATGGTACAACTCGGCTCCAAATGGACAGATTTTCGTGAAATTTGATGCTGGGCATTTCTCTAAAATCTGACGAGAGAATTCAAGTTTTATTAAAATCATACAAGAATAACGGGTACATAACATGAGTACTTACACACATTTGTCATAATATCTCGCTGGATTCTCCTTAGAATGAGAAACGTTTCAGACAGCAGCTGTAGACAAAACCGAAACATATTTTACAGACAGTAAGTTTTTTTCCCGAGTATCGTGCCCTTTATGACAGAATGTGGAAAAATATGGCATAGCCAGACAGGCCACAGATGACAACATAACACGACGCATGCGCACTGCATGCTGGATAACTAAGGCTACAGACACACACTGCGACCATGTAACAATTATTACTTTTCCACGGCAACAATGGTTACGCGAACGCGTCTCAATTCTACGTCAGGCTACATTGCCTGCTGTGTTAAATACATTTTATATACTTTGAAATCTTCACATTGTGCATACCGATGCGAGACAGGCTATAACAAAGTGAAGTGAGACAGCAGTAGAATATATTGTACCCTTCTTGTAATTAGGCGACATGTTTCGGTCCCAACGGACCCTCATCAGGCCTGTGTACAAGAACTTGGTTTATGGGTGGATGGATAATGCCTTTGAGATCCCAGAAGGCGTTTATGTGTTGAAGTCAGTGTCCAGGTTGTTAGATACAGGGACGGTGTAACGTACCATATGCCATAAGATTGGTGACACTAAGTCTAGGGTCAACCATTGTGCTTTAGCTTTAGATCTAGACTTAGTGTCACCAATCTTATGGTATACAGTACGTTACACCGTCCCTGTATCTAACAACCTGGACACTGACTGAACACATAAACGTTACACCGTCCCTGTATCTAACAACCTGGACACTGACTGAACACATAAACGCCTTCTGGGATCTCAAAGGCTTTATCCATCGACCCATAAACCAAGTTCTTGTAGAGAGTCTGAGTCTGTCCTTCGTTCAAATTACTTTCCTGGGTTTTTGCTTTTTGTTGTTGTTTTTCTTGTTACTATGTTGTATTGTACTTTTAGAAGAGTTGGTTTGCTCTCGTTTTATATTTTCTTTGAAAGTAGATTGATTCCTACTTTATTTCTTATTTTGGGCTGAGGGTATCAGCCGGAGCGCGTTCAGGCTGGTGTTTATTTGTTGTTTTATATTTTGTTGGCGTCTCTTCCTTTGTTGGTTGGTATTTTGTATATTTATAGTTCATTGGATTCGTTGTGTTTATTTTTGTTACGGGGGGCGTTGTTGGTGGTTTGTTTTATGTTTGTATGGTTTTCGCCTTTTTAGTTAGGATGCCTATGTCTTTAGTTAGGATGCCTGTGTCTTTAGTTAGGATGCCTATGTTTTTAGTTAAGATGCCTATGTTTTTAGTTAGGATGCCTATGTTTTTAGTTAGGATGCCTATGTTTTTAGTTAAGATGCCTATGTTTTTAGTTAAGATGCCTATGTTTTTAGTTAGGATGCCCATGTTTTTAGTTAGGATGCCTATGTTTTTAGTTAGGATGCCCATGTTTTTAGTTAGGATGCCTATGTTTTTAGTTAGGATGCCTATGTTTTTAGTGCACCTGTGGCTCCCCAGGGCTCATGTTGAAGCTCCCGTTTCTGGTTCGATGATTTTGGCTGGTGTTTTGTTGAAGCTTGGTGGTTATGGTTTACTTCGTGTATCTCCTATTTTGTCTAGGCTTGGGTTTGGGTTTGGTATTGTTTCGCTTGTTTTAGGTCTGGTTGGTGGTTTGTTGGTTAGTTTGTTTTGTATGCGGCAGACTGATTTGAAGTCATTGATTGCTTATTCGTCTGTGGCTCACATAGGTATAGTTATTGGTGGTATTATGACTATGGGCTATTGGGGGGTGTGTGGATATTTTGCTTTGATGATTGCCGTTCGGACCGAAACATGTCGCCTAATTACAAGGTTATTATGTATTCTACTAGTTGCAAAGACTGCCGTCTCATTTCACTTTATCATATACTTTCATTTTATATTAAATGCTTTCCCCCAGTAAATGGCTGTAGAATCACAGCCTATACCGTATTCGTGTTCCATTTTATTCTAATTTATTTTCGTCGTTAATGCGTACTTTCAGCATAGGAAAGGAAACGTGTTTCCAGCAGCTACGCCCCACTTATAACACAGCGCTGTTTCGACTTACAACGGCTGTCTCTGCTAATGTCGACGCATGACAATGCTGCCATGCACCGATCCCCCGTCGAAGGAGCCCTCGAAATGATTTCACAAACATTCATTACTTTATAACGACATTAGTTTGTCTGGCAACTGGCATCACTAATTCACTCGGAACGTTTCGCATAACGGCAGACAGCGCAGCCCTCGCCGCCATTCCAGTTTGCCCTGAGTTGGGGCCCACGCGTTTTATTCCAGTATATTGCAGTTAAAAGTTCTTCTCACACTTTTTTTACACAAGGCGCTGGGAATTTTTTCCCCTCGCACACACACACGACAAAACGAAAATGTACGTTGCTTATTGCACATCAGAGTCTTACAACTTGAGCGATCCGACAGGCAGTGGCTAGCAAGAGTTGTCAGATAAAATAATAACTAAATAACTCCATGGAGCAGAGGCCTTCTTGAGAAGCTAACAGTTTCTAAGCTACTCAAGAAATTTCCCGCATTTTATGGAACCCGGAGGTTCATTACCGCATTCACAAGAGCTCGCCACCTGTCCCTGCCCCTTTTCCGTGGCTGGGGTCGTACCAAAGAATCGGTCCAGATCCGAGGCTTTTTGTCTGTTTCGTAACATCATAATCTTTTACGGTGAGGAGTTGTTAGCACCTCGCCCAACCCCCAAGCTGGAGGACCACCCCTTGTCGGCTGTCCGCGACTGCTTATTCAATGTATTCGCAGCTACGCTCCATAACTGGAGGCCGTTCCTCCATCCGCAACCTGAGGACGCGCCACGCAGTGGTGACAGGGACCCACTTAACACGGTGACAGGGACCCACTTAACACGGATAAAATAATAAGCCTATGAAATTACTTTTAATTCTAAGAAGACAGAGAAATTAATACATATTCTTTTTACCGCAATTTTTTCACAGTTTAGTCTTTTTTAGTCTTTGGTGTCAGAGAAATAAAAAATCAGGCGCCATTTTATGACTTTCTTAAGGACACACCCTGTAAGATGTTCCATTTTTCGCACAGCCATAACTGTGCGCCCGCCCGGTCTCAGCCAGTGGCAGGGCAAGGCAGCATGTAAGTAGTTCCTTGATCGTCCGCAAGGACTTACTCTCCCTGACAACATGTTATTTAAATCAGCACGTTCACTGCGCAGGACCAGTAGCAGAGCAATTCAGATCCCATCTCACGCTACATTAGCACGCATAGCCAGGGGCCACCCTCGCAGGCATTATATACATATTTTAATCTAAAATGTTCTCTCAGATTTTTCTCATTATACTGTTCGCCCGCCTGTGCAGATACAGCCGGCCCTTATAAAAGTAATTCGATATTGAAAGGCAGCGGAGATTGCATAAAAACTTAGTAAAATTTACAATGTCTTCAGAATTTTAAATACGGCGTTTTGTGATGCCTATGTGGAATAAGGGCATATGGAAATTCTTAATGGAAGCCTGAAGTTCAACCTCTTAAAGCCTAGCGGTAACTTTACGTACCGCCTGGTTTAACGTTAAAAAATTCTACGTGGTGCCCACATTGCGTTTATGTGTTTTGTACGGATCTCAGAACAAACAGCAACTTTTGCCTTATAAAACATTAAGAGATTGGTTTTTATAACCGAAGTGGAGAGTGTTTACAGCGCGGTACGCACTGAGTCCCTATATAAAACAGATAAGCTTCGTCTTTAAAGGGTTAAAAAATTCTACGTGGTGCCCACATTGCGTTTATGTGTTTTGTACGGATCTCAGAACAAACAGCAACTTTTGCCTTATAAAACATTAAGAGATTGGTTTTTATAACCGAAGTGGAGTGTTTACAGCGCGGTACGCACTGAGTCCCTATATAAAACAGATAAGCTTCGTCTTTAAAGGGTTAAAAAATTCTACGTGGTGCCCACATTGCGTTTATGTGTTTTGTGTGGATCTCAGAACAAACAGCAACTTTTGCCTTATAAAACATTAAGAGACTGGTTTTTATAACCGAAGTGGAGAGTGTTTACAGCGCGGTACGCACTGAGTCCTTATATAAAACAGACACGCTCCGCCTTTAAAGGGTTAAACAGAACTGTGAGGGGGAGCAGAAGAGGAAGCACCAGGACAGCTCGCCCCTGTGTTTCAGCAGCCGCACATCGCCCAGTTTCCCGGAAACAAGAACGTAAACTTAAAACTTTTAAAATAAAGTTTCCCATGTGCACGCCACGAAGGCGTATGGGGAGATCAGGGCCTTAGCACCATTCATTCTTAACCTCGGCACTGGATATAAGCAGTTAACTTCAGGCTCCGGCCGCTTTAACCCGTGGGATAAAAACCGGTAACCATTGAACAGGAAGCTGTGTGGGGCCCCGAGACGGTCCGGACGGTCTGGAGAAGAGAAACAGATTCTGGTCCTGCCGGTGTTCGAACCCAGGACCGTCCAGCCTGTAGCCCAGTCGCTATACTGACCCTGCCGGTGTTCGAACCCAGGACCGTCCAGCCTGTAGCCCAGTCGCTATACCGACCACCCTCTCCCGGCTCAAAAATAAAGCGGTGAAAGAACATTTTGTGAAAAAAAATCGTTCGGTATGGATAAGGAATTAGCAGGAAAACATCTCTGTTGGGACCTGAGGTCCATCAGGCAGGCCTGCACGGACTGTGAGCCGATTTAATCTCCATTATTGTGTCACAAGAGCCCACAGCCTGTCGCAGCCCGCGGGCGGCCCGTAAATAACTGCAAGAGAACGCACTCACGCGTACACACCTCTTGAACAACTTAAACACTGCTCGAAGCTTCACGTAAGGAGGAATGAACTGCATGCAGTGGCAATGCAGAGTAACAGGGTAAAGACAGTGGCACTGCACAGTAACAGGCTAAAGACAGTGGCACTGCACAGTAACAGGCTAAAGACAGTGGCAATGCAGAGTAATAGGCAAAAGACAGTGGCAATGCAGAGTAACAGGGTAAAGACAGTGGCAATGCACAGTAACAGGCAAAAGACCGTGGCACTGCACAGTAACAGGCTAAAAACAGTGGCAATGCAGAGTAACAGGCTAAAGACAGTGACAGCGCAGAGGAAGTGGCTAAAGACAGTGGCAATGCACAGTAACAGGCTAAAGACAGTGGCAATGCAGAGTAAAAGGCGCAAGACAGCGGGAATTCAGAGTAACAGGCTAAAGACAGTGGCAATGCACAGTAACAGGCTAAAGGCAGTGGCAATGCACAGTAACAGGCGAAAGGCAGTGGCACTGCACAGTAACAGGCTAAAGGCGGTGGCACTGCAAAGAAGCTAAAGACTGCAGTCTTATGACTTGTTAATTTGTGTCGTTGGTTCAAAGTCAACGTCACGTGGTCGAAGCAAATATAACCACGTTTCGAAGGGCTGCAGTCCGTTCACTCATCATGAAGGCATCACACACACACTGCAGTTCCTGGCAGCGTAGGGACGTGCCCTTGGACTGACCGAACCTGAAGGTGATGGCATAGGATCCGTAGGGTCGCCGGGTATTACACACCCAAGGACAACAGTAACATCTCAGAAGAACTGAATCTTTAGCAGCACCCTACAATACGTTGGCTTTCCCCCACTCTATTGCCATTTCGCACACTTCTCTCAGTTCAGCCAAACTCTGACTTTGATTGCCTATGGCTGATTTATTCGTGTTTTATGGAATAAAATCCCCCCGTCAGTCATTTCATGTGTGATATTTTGTGTCTCCAGGGCTGTGTTTCCCAAACTCGTTTGTTTGCGGACGCCTTTTGTCTTCCAAAAATAACCACGGATCCTGAACATTCTTGCTCACATAAACACAGTGTCCGGATGACAGGTAGCCAAACTTAAAAAATTGTATCTCAGAACTGATTTCAGATAGCTACGGATACATACTGGTACCATACGTAACAATGCACTGCATGGCTTGACCTTGACTAAACTGATCTTCATTTGCTTCATTGGTACAGGGGGTTTCTTAAATAGACATTCTAAAGGCCATACGAAACAAAAATATCGCCAGATAAAGAATTTTTGCGACTATCTGTAACAAAACATTATTCCGTTAATTAAAAGAATGAATAAACCTCAAAGCAGCCGTTACAGATACGTACCCGCGGATCCCGTGGGAACTGGCCGCGGAGCACACTTTGCGAACCACTCCTCCAGAACGTTCGTTCTGTATTTTGTTAAAAACAAATGTTCGTTATTCCACGTGATTATTACGTGTGTTTGTTTCCTCAGTTCCGGGAAGGAAATAGGCGTTTTACATTTAAAATAATTTCCTACTTTCGTTATTCTGGTGTTCCCAATTCCGATGTTCGTGACGATTTCATCTGTCCAATTTATCACGAACATCGAAAAGCTACTGTACATCCTGCATTGGTCCGTTCTACAGTCCAGTTGCTTTCCACATAAGATGGGCCCCTTGGCACAGACAGTTCGCCAAGCACACCTTTACTTGATTCGTGCGCCACAGTGCACCCAGCTGCTGCAGGCGCAGTGGACTGACAGGTGATTACCACAAGACTAAGCTGAACCATCTCAAAATCACCAACTCAAACAGAAAAGCCAAATTTGACACAGAAATCAGCCATAAATATAGAGACTTGATCGATATGCCTCTCCTCATGTAGTATTAAAACCATCCGCTGTTGTCCAGAGGGCGCCACATGACGGCCATTTCACCTGCTACTAATAATGCAAAGTGTGTTGCGCTACGCCGGAGCACTGAGGGTGTCTGCCGCCACTTGCATTCACAAAGGACAGATAAAGAAATCATTTTGAACTGTAAAGAGAATATGACATTACAAGTGGAAGTGATCTTTGAACACAACTCCTGAGATTCCGTGCACAAGGGAAGTTCGTGACGCTGTTTGAAGGGGCGGGCGGGCGGGGGGGGGGGGGGGGTGGGTTTGACATGACGTGACAAGCGACAGACTTCACAACCAATAAATGTGAGAGGCTTTCTTTTTTCAATCTTTTATCAGTGTACTGGGCACGAAGCTGGGCTACGCAGAGTGAGCAGACACCGGGCACCAGCACTACTCCAGCGGAGTACACGCATTTTCCTAACTCGTTTTTGTCTTTTTATTTTTCCTTGTACGATGGGTAATTTATTTATGATGATGATGATGATGATGATGATGATGACGACACTTGCTTATTGCACACACAAGTGTGTTATTAATATCTCTAACCACGTGACGTCACAACATTCACTCGCTACTCCACTGCGTCTTTAATCTTTCATTTCTTTATTCATACGGTTAATCCTCTGAGAGCTGACAACTGCCTCTGCTGTGTTCTATTAAATGCCTACTGCTCAAATACTCTTTCTGCCTCAGCACGTATCTAACGCAGAGTACAACAACCACTGCATCCAAGGCACCGCGTGTGACTCACACAAGGAGCGTGACTCACGTGCTGTATTATATATAGCGAGTTATTTAAACTGGTTTGAAAACAAGGGTGTGTTGGGATGTGAAATTAATTAGTCTGACCTGGTGTGGTCTAGAGACAGGATTTTGTGAACACTGTAATGAACCTGGGGGTTCCAAAATACAAACGGAATGTCTTGACGAGCTGAGGAACTGTCAGTTTCTCAAGAAGCTAATATGAATACGTTATCAACGGAATAATATGCCGAAAGGTAACTCATACATTTGGCCGTTTATGTAAAACCAGTAAATATGCGGCTAGTAACCTCCTTGCAGTGTTTGGCTGTAGCCGATATGCCGAACATTTAGATCGCCTGCAGATTTCGCTTATCAGCGTTACGGGTGTAGCTGGTGTGAATATCCACGCACTGCACAGGCACGAAATGGTTAGTTCGTACCTCACAGGAAACAAAAAGGTTGTCCTCCATGACGCACGGCACAGACTTTAGCAAGGCGTTCTTTTCTTTCAAAATACCACGCTGCTTCAAGGTACACAGGCACATGTAACTTTACTAACGCCTATAAGAACAGTACGGCCTTCCACGTGTGCCGCTTTTCACGAAAATCACGTAAGTTCAACAGCATCATGAGCAGATGAAACCGACATCGGCCCATAAATGTATAACATACGTACATAAATTCATTCACGCCGTTACGTAAACCATGGATGTCAAAATACGGCGCCGATTTTCACGAAAATCACGTAAGTTCAACAGCATCATGAGCAGATGAAACCGACATCGGACCACAAATGTATAACATACGTATATAAATTCATTCACGCCGTTATGAAAACCATGGTGGTCACAATACGGCGCCGATTTTCACGAAGACTCATATTTCTCAAAAAAATTAAATGCAGCTGAGTGACACCAAATTTCACCTAAATTTGTCAGAAAATTTTGGGAGTATGGGTACAGATTGGTTTAAGCGCTTTAGCAAAGCATGGCTACCACTCGGCTAATTTGCACGGAAGACGCGCTCGCCCGACAACCGCCCGCGAACAAGTGCTACATCGAATTTCACGAATATCCGAAGAGCGGTAAAAGATCACGGCCGGATGGATGGACGGACGGATATGGTCTCCACATAAAGCTTTTTGTCTCATTTTGTAAAATCGCCTAAAAGCTTGTTTACTTCGTAAAAGTGCCTAAACGTTTTCAAACCAAGTTTTAGAATTGTATTCTCTGCTGTTGTGTCTCGGCTATACGCGTCATTAGCAGCTACATTTGTTTGACAGACAGGTACATAAACATATTTTGCAATAATATTAAAGAGGAATTAGGATAACAAGTTTCGAAGTTGTGGCGTGGATTCGTCCAACTCATATCCTGGGCCAGCGCCAGGCTATTTTGCAGAAAGCAATGAATTTATATCATAATGCAATTCATTTTAATTCAGCCGATGGCATTCAAAAGAGTCGTCGGTATTTATTCTGCAACCACCCGAAACTTTCTGGATCATATCCTGTATATTTAAGTTCCAAACATGTGGCCAGTATGGTTACCACTGCCCAGTACACGGCAACATCCACCTGGTGCTGTGCAGTGTCACACAGCCTGCTGATTTATGAAATCGCTTCATGCAAAGCAGAAGCACAAATGCCGATCTGAGTGCAGCTGTGTCTATCAGACAGGACTTGCACAGTCCGCAGATATGAGTACAGCTGCTGATCTTGTTTCCCACTCGTCTTTCGTAGTCCTTCCCTCTTCTACCTGTTCACAGCAGGTGTCGAGATTGTTTATTTTCACTTGATCACACTCAGAGACACACAACAGTCGGTAGGACTCCTCTGGACGAGAGATCGGCCCGTCGCAGAGACCTCTACCTGACAACACAAACATTGTACAAGAGACAAACATCCATGCCCCGGGTGGGATTCGAACCCACGATCCCAGCAAGCGCTCGACCGCAGAACTACGCCTTAGACAGGGCCGCCACTAGAATTTATTTCCCACTCTTAATATTTATATTTACTTAGAACAAAATGTAAACGTCGCGCTGATAGATTTAAGAAACAGATCAGACAGCGACTTAACGTCGTGGTTAAATAGGTGGCATCCCTTCCTCGTACTTGAAGGATCCCTGGACAGCTGCTGGGAGGTTTATACCACTCTCAAGTTATTCTGAGGCCTCAGCAGTTCCTCTGGCCTGCCTACGAGGGAGGAGGTAACGGGTGACTGGAGAAAACTGCGTAATGTGGAGCTTCATCGTTCGTACTGTACCTGAATTTTTTGAAAGGGTGCGAGAGGAGAGGGCGCATACCTGACCGTAATGTTTGAAATGTCAGAATGTGTACTAACCGTGTTGATTTATGGCACTCACACATTACAGCCCAGTGGTTACTGTACGTACCTACAGCCAGGTTTAACATTCACAAATTCTACGTTCTGCCCACACAGTGTGTTTATGTGTTTTGTGTGGATCTCAGAACAAACAGCGATTATTTCCCTATACAGCATTAACTGACTGGTTTTTATAACCGAGACGCAGTGTGTTTACTGCGCGGTACGGACTGAATATTTATATATATACCGCCAGGTTTAACATTCACAAATTCTACGTTCTGCCCACACAGTGTGTTTATGTGTTTTGTGTGGATCTCAGGACAAACAGCGATTATTTCCCTATACAGCATTAACTGACTGGTTTTTATAACCGAGACGGACTGTGTTTACTGCGCGGTACGGGCTGAATATTTATATATATACCGCCAGGTTTAACATTCACAAATTCTACGTTCTGCCCACACAGTGTGTTTATGTGTTTTGTGTGGATCTCAGAACAAACAGCGATTATTTCCCTATACAGCATTAACTGACTGGTTTTTATAACCGAGACGGACGGTGTTTACTGCGCGGTAGGGACTGAATATTTACATATGGTCCAAGTTAATTTGGGACTTCAAACAGGCCGTTCCGTGGCTAAGGTCAGCCTCTCAGAGCGGAGGATCAGGTTCGATTCTAGATCAGTCCATGTAAGATGTGTGGTGTACAAAGTAGCACTGGGGACAGATTTTCCTTCCAGTTTATCGGTTTCTCCTGTCAGTATCATTCCACCCATGCTCCATACTCATCTAATCTGCATGTTGCTCTTACCAGAAGGAAAAACTGGCCCAGTCTGGGAACTTACAAAAAGTAATGCTCTTTCTTGAACTGGGCAGCACTGGATACAACACAACTTCCAAACTGCAGACTGTTCACAGTTCAAGCCAGCATCACTACCGCGCTGCCACCGTACGTCCCTCTCGGGCTGTCGGTTTCGTACTCAGGCGGTCGCCACTTTAAATATCAGCCATTTTACGCCATCTATACCTCATCTGGTTGCCACTCATATCCTCCACGTTTAATTAAGCCAGCACCACTTCTGTTCAAACTCTTTTCAAATTATCATCATCATCACAATCAGCGGTATGCAACTTTTTAAAAAAAAATCTCTGATCCACCTCAAAAGCCAAGTCGCCAGACACGTGGCATGAAGCCAGTTCCATACTGAGGACCCACAAACGTTAGGCTACTAAGCAAAAAATGTACATCCGCGGCCAACAGGCGTCCAGGTTTTGTGCACTCCTCATCATACTATCTGACGTCGAAACTTAACCTTTTAAAGCCTAGCGGTAACTTTACGTACCACCAGGTTTAACATTAAAAAATTCTACGTGGTGCCCACATTGCGTTTATGTGTTTTGTACGGATCTCAGAACAAACAGCAACTTTTGCCTTATAAAACATTAAGAGACTGGTTTTTATAGCCGAAGTGGAGAGTGTTTACAGCGCGGTACGCACTAAGTCCTTATACAAAACAGATACGCTTCGTCTTTAAAGGGTTAAATACAGCCTGTCATACGGACAGCGCCAGTACACACACTACAATTGTGTGTGTCTGTATTTGTGCACCCCTGCTGCTGGTTACAAACACTCGCACTCACGAATCCGAACTTCTAGAGAAGTTTGTATCAAGTTCATGTTCCTCTTCTTATTCTTCATATTTTTGTTCTTCTTCCTCTTCCTCCTCCTTTCATTTTTTCCCCGAATAGCAGAGAGCAGCACTGTCTAACCAGCAATTTCCGAACAAGTTCACGTACCAACCCACTGATTACGTACCTGATTTCGTGAGAAACCTTAATGTGGGGTTTGGTTTGTACTTGCTGCACTTCACCTTCGTTTGTTTTTCTTACAGCACTCTGGGGCCTAACAATATCCGAGAGGCCCTTGTGAGGATGCAAACGGAGGTTGAAACTGAACAGTAGAAGAAACCTCTACAGCTGTGCCATGCAAAAACAGAGGACTGTTTTCTCGCAGGGGCATGGATTCCTTTAAATTTCGTAACACTGCGTCTGGTCAAGAGACGCCTTTGAGTCTACAGTTTTCTGGGATGTGACGTAGACAGGTGTTGACGGTGACGACGGGGCAGGACGGACCTCCGAAAAGGGGGGTTCGTCTCTCCGTACCATTTGCCGCCACGTTGAAGAAGGCAAGGCTGCAAATATCGCAGTCACCTGTTGCCTTGCATATGACGCGGGCCCAATTTCTAACGATGGATGTCAAATGACACTGGTTGATACTGTGTTATGATCACGTGGCTTGTTGGGCTGTAATGACCTCCAATCAGGCCTCCTTGACTACCCTCGTATCCATAACTTAGAACCTTATCTAACTTCCTCCAAGAACAAAACTCCCCACACGGATCACCTGTCAGCCGAGCACAGACATTCCGCTCGTTTATGGAATCCTCACATTCCCGATGATCTGTCATCCATGACTGAGCCACTTAAGTCCAATCTGAAACATAACCTTCATTTTCTTCTTCTTCTTCTTCTCCTTCTTCTTCTTCCTCTTCTCCTTCTTCTCCTTCTTCTTCTTCTCCTTCTTCTTCTTCTTCTTCTTCTTCTTCTCCTCCTTCTTCTCCTTCTTCTTCTCCTTCTCCTCCTCCTCCTTCTTCTTCTTCTTCTCCTCCTTCTTCTTCTCCTTCTTCTTCTCCTTCTCCTCCTCCTCCTCCTCCTCCTCCTTCTTCTTCTTTTTCTTCTTCTTCTTCTTCTTCTTCTTACACTGGCTCGAAAGCCCCAGTGGGTCAGGGACCCCTCATTATCGCAGCTTCACGATCACACTCAGACACACACCACAGTCGGTAGGACTCCTCTGGACGAGGGATCAGCCCGTCGCAGAGACCTCTACCTGACAACACACAACACTCACAAGAGACAGACATCCATGCCCCCGGTGGGATTCGAACCCGCAGCCCCAACAAGCGCTCGGCCGCAGACCCACGCGAAACCTAAAAATCTACTTCCGTAAACTCCGTTATGTTGTAGTAAGGTCAACCCGGTGACCCCCCCCCCCCCTCTCAAATGGTGCGGAAGTGGTGTACATTCCTGTTTCGCACCCCCGATCTCAACAACAAAAGGCGAGGGGGTCGTCACAAGCACACTGTTTGTACAATTCTGAAAACAGCAGGATCTCGATATTCGGAATTCCGACGTTGTGTGATTACCCACTTTGTTGCAATTGTTTCGATATTTCGTGACTTTTTCCAACGAATCGGGATGAGACAACGTGGCTGGTCTGTCGGCTTCGCCCACCTCAGCTCAGCCAAGGTCTGTCTGTCATTAAGTCAGCCTGAGTGCTTCCGTACTTTATTAAAGTTTTAAAGCCTAGCGGTAACTTTACGTACCGCCAGGTTTAACATTAAAAAATTCTACGCGGTGCCCACATTGCCTTTATGTGTTTTGTACAGATCTCAGAACAAACAGCAACTTTTGCCTTATAAAACATTAAGAGACTGGTTTTTATAACCGAAGTGGAGAGTGTTTACAGCGCGGTGCGCACTCAGTCCTTATATAAAACAGACACGCTTCGTCTTTAAAGGGTTAAAGGCACTCCTCCAGTTATTAAATGTATTGGAACTTATGCCTCCAGAAATTGTTCGCATTTTATTGAAAGCAATCTTTTATGCTTTTACGTTTTTATGCTTTTGGTGCCATTTTGTATTTGCACGTCTGACATGACCGAGGTTCCTGGAACCAAACAGTCGTTTTGCATTGAAAATATATCCTGACGGTACTGTCGGTCCCAATTAACGATGATCACAGGAGACTCCACCGCTTCAGAGGGGAAAAACTACGGTATGTCTACATTTAGCGTAGACTCAGACACCCAACCATAGATTAGCGAACTTCGCGGTTTATCTTACGACAGTCCCGCTTTCGAATCCGGCGGCAGACACAGGCTATCCTGTTTGAGGGTCGTCGGGTCTTTCGTCAGTTCCCCCGAGCAAACCTTTGTATGTTCCTACACATTCCCACTTTATTCTTATCCTTTCACTGGACTCAGCGTCGCTTGTGCATTTGGTGGAGGGACGTTACAATACAGACTGTGAGACACAAACACAAAACGGACAATGAAACGTCTGAATCAATTCAGTGGAGCAAAACCGCGCAGGGTCTGGCCAGTTCCGCTTTAACCCTTCAAACACGAAGCGTATCTGTTTTATATAAGGATTCAGTGCGTACCGCGCTGTAAACACTCTCCACGTCGGTTATAAAACCCAGTCTCTTAATGTTTTATAAGGCAAAAGTTGCTGTTTGTTCTGAGATCCGTACAAAACACATAAACGCAATGTGGGCACCACGTAGAATTTTTTAATGTTAAACCTGGCGGTACGTAAAGTTACCGCTAGACTTTAAAAGGTTAAGGTCACATTTACAGCGTGCTGTTATCCACAGAGCAGCCTGGCATTTATATGATACAATCAATAAAACACGGATGGACAAGGCATGCAGCACGCGGCAAATAGATCCACGTATAATTTTATTTGGAAAGTAGATCAGAAATACATTGAAAGTTTTGAAATGTGGTGCTGGAGAAGGATGAAGAAGATCAGTTGGACCGATCTGTGAGAAATGAAGACGTGTTGCATAGAGTCAAGGAGAAAAGGAATATCGTACAGACAATAAAAAGAAGACAGGCTAATTGGATTGGTCACATCTTGCGTAGAAACTGCCTTCTAAAACACGTGACTGAAGGAAAGATAGATGGGAGGCTAGAAGTGACAGGAAGACGAGGAAGAAGACGTAAGCAATTACTGGATGACGTTAAGCAGAACAGAAGATACTGTAGGCCTAAACTGAAAGATCAAGCACTAGATCGCACCCTGTGGAGAACTCGCTTTGGAAGACGTTACGGACCTGCCGTAAGGCAGACTGCGGAATAAACGAATTGGAAACGCAGAGACCACATAGAGAAATTTCTCACAAATTGGAATATAATATTAAAATGAATTTTAAAGAAACAGATTGTAATGTTGTGGATTGAATTCACAGGACTCAGCACAGGCACCAGTGGTCGGATGTTGTGGGAACTGTAATGAACATCGCATTTCATGAGAATGCAAAGTTTCTTTGCCAGCTGAGGTACTACTGGCTTCTCCAGACGGGTGGAATTAATTAATTTAAGTCTCTTGATATTAAAAGAGTTTAGACATTCCACTGTCAACTACATACCCGGTGCCCTCAGAAACACGGCTGCTTGTGTCCACACCGCAGTCAGTTCGCAGTATCTGCCAACGGCAGCATTATATACAACCTGCAAGACAGACTGACGTGAATGTGTGGATTGCATTGGATATCTGAGAATCAGGCACAGATATTTTTGTGTAAATGCGGCCAGACTGCTGAGTGGGCGCGTGCTACGTCACGTGGCTATGCACAGCTTGTCTAGGCGTGAAGCGTCAAGTTGCGTGAGCATTCAGTTTCATTTTATTCGCTGTGTCAAAAATGTGTGCGAAGTTTTGGCAGAACTGCAAGCAGCGGTAAATGTTCAGTGAGACTGCAAGGAGCCGGTCACGTGTGTTTACAGAACGCTGGGCTTACAGCGAGTGTGCGAAATGGAACTCTGAAATTCCTGGCCTTACAGATATTCGTGATACATTATTTAACCCTTTCAAGATGAAGCATATCTGTTTTATATAAGGCCTCAGTGCGTACCGCGCTGTAAACACTCTCCACTTCGGTTATAAAAACCAATCTCTTAATGTTTTATAAGGCAAAAGTTGCTGTTTGTTCTGAGATCCGTACAAAACACATAAACGCAATGTGGGCACCACGTAGAATTTTTTAATGTTAAACCTGGTGGTACATAAAGTTACCGCTAGGCTTTAAAAGTTAAGGCAATAGTGGGCATTTACACACAAAATAAAATATGAACAACATCCAACTTCAAATCCTCAAAACCGGCCGAAATCAATCAAGGCGTACGCCAAGGTTGCCGTCTGTCGCCTGCGCTGTTTAATATATATTTACAGGAAATAATAACCAAGTGGCAGAAAGACGGTAAAGATAAAGCAGTCCCATTACAGGGCTGGACAGGCCCTGAGGGTTCCAGGAGGTTGAGGCTCCCGGATTTCAAGACAATCGGCACATGAAGGTGGTAAGGTTGTCAGCCCTACGCACCGGCCGCCTTTACCCCCAGGAAATATTCCTGGTACTCATTTCTGTTAGAGGCTGAGTCGACCCCAGGGCCATAGTGCAGCCGGAAGGATTATGTCAATGAAAAATTCCAACGACACCATCGGGAATCGAACCCGCGACCTTCTGATTTGTAATGCAGTGCCTCAACCAACTGCGCCACCTCGTGGGCAGAAAGGAGTGACGGAAATCCACTCGCAAAGTACCAGCAACTGCTGACAGTGTTACTTGCAGACGACCAAGTCACATAGCCAGCACAGAAGATAACCTGCAGAAAGCTGCCTACAAACTGAATGAAATAACAACAGAACGCGGTCTCAATACATCTGTGCAGAAAACACAGTCGATGGCATTTAAAGGCCGACAGCCGGTTAGAAGTACAATTGTCATAGCTAACAAAATTATATGACAAGTTCACTCTTTTAACTATTTGGGAAATTTGATATCCTAAAAAAGTGTACATTGCTAACAACTTGCATAACTACTGGAAATTAACAGGCAATATAAACACTGTGTTTACACCACAGAAACCCCTAAACAAAACAAGAATAAAATCACGCAACACACCAGCCCTCCCAGCTCTGTTACGCGGCAGTGAAACCTGGACCACTGAAGCAAAAGATGCAAGAAGAATAACAGCAGCAGAGATAAAATATCTGAGAATAACAGCAGCATGCTCTTGGACAGATCACAAGACAAATGCAGAGGTTACAGTAATAACAACAGAGTCTGACACACCACAGAAGGAAAAACACAAGATCCTAATACGTAACGCCAATGTACAATTCAGCACAGAATGCTTACAGTTTAACTTAACCCCAAATTATGCTAATATAAAAGTGAACAATACGTCCCCTGGGTCAAAATTTACGCAACGTACTGTGGTGTGTCAGACCGCGTTTATTCTTACTGTAATCGAAGTAACACACCGGGATGACCCAAGTTAAGGTTCAAATCCAGAGATGGCAAAGGAATTAAATGTAACTCCAGTTTTGGACAAAACACAGGGCTACAAGAGACACTGGATGCGACATGTGAACAGAACTGCCCCTAACAGATTTCCCAGGGTACTGACACCCTGCACACCAGAGGGGAGAGGGACCCGGGGAAGACCAGCGAAGAGACTTCCGGATAAGTGAGACCGGAACAGGTCAGCAAGTGGCCCAACTGCGTGACAGCTACCTGAAGATGGTGAGAACGTGACGTGAGGTGTGGGTCCGGCGATGTGGAGGCGTACAGAAGTGGAAAGAGCGCATCGCAATGATCTGGGGAAAAATGACTGAAATTTTGAACAGCTGCTTTCGGAAACTAGCAGAGTGACTGCACGTTCGAAGTGAATGGGTCTCCCGTTAACCGTCCGAAAACTGGCCTCCACATAAATTGTACATAAACACTCAGTTCGTACCTCACAGGGAACACAGCTGTGAATTCAAAATTTTCTCCAAGGCCCATAGTTATTTGTGGAGAATTTATACGGAAGCGGGGATAGTTCAGTCAGTACGGTGACCACACGAACTGGACCGTCGAGGAAGTGCGGTTCGATTCCCGGCAGAATGCAACATGTTTCCCTGTTGTGCGAAACATCCAGACCGGCTCAACCGTCCGCACACCTCGGGCTATAGAATGCCGCGAGCTGCTGAACCGGTCGCCCATACAGTGTGCTGCCTTCCACCTGCAGAGAGACAGCAGTGGGGCCCTAGCAGTGTCTACACTGTGTCCACGTTACGCCAACATTTCTGTCGCTGTGACCCTCTGAACTCGATTTTCATTAATGTAATTTAACCCTTTAAAGCCTAGCGGTAACTTTACATACCACCAGGTTTAACATTAAAAAATTCTACGTGGTGCCCACATTGCGTTTGTGTGTTTTGTACGGATCTCAGAACAAACAGCAACTTTTGCCTTATAAAACATCAAGAAACTGGTTTTGTAACCGAAGTGGAGAGTGTTTACAGCGCGGTACGCACTGAGTCCTTATATAAAACAGATAGGCTTCGTCTTTAACCTTTTAAAGCCTAGCGGTAACTTTACATACCACCAGGTTTAACACTAAAAAATTCTACGTGGTGCTGACATTGCGTTTATGTGTTTTGTACGGATCCCAGAACAAACAGCAACTTTTGCCTTATAAAACATTAAGAGACTGGTTTTTATAACCGAAGTGGAGAGTGTTTACAGCGCGGTACGCACTGAGTCCTTATATAAAACAGACACGCTTTGTCTTTAAAGGGTTAAATCTCCCCTAAATATCGCAACAACAGCAGTCCCTATGCCTATGCAGCTACAGGCCTACAGAACTGCAGTCCTGCTGTTTTGTACTGTTGGATATCGAGGGTTGAGGGTGTTCGAGGGTAGGTGCTGAAGAAAATATTTGGGACTAAAATGGAGGAAGTAACAGGCAGGCGCGCACACAGAATTTTTCCTTTGGGGACGGGGGGGGGGGGGTGCTGACCCTGAGGCTATATAAAATTTATGTTATAAAAATCATGCTGTAAGCACAACATAACGCTGCCTGCAACCGCATTTATATACATACAAATATAACTACATGTTCCGTGACTCAGTCACAGTGTCCTGGCTTCTTGTTTTATTTTATTTTATTAATTTATTTTTCAAAATTCTAATGTACTGGTCATCAACCGATTTCAGTGGCTGATTTCGGCCTAAGGGGAAATCACGTAAAACTTTTGATGTCATAATATTTAAAAATCTCTGTTTTTTAAATTTTGGTTTTTCGGGTTTTGGGGGGGGGGACTGCAGCACGGCAGCTGCCCCCCCTTGGATGAGCCCCTGGCAGCAGGAGACTGGAGAAAAGTGCATAATGAGAAACATCATGATTCGTATACTCGCCTATAAGTTTGGTCGCACCAACCACTATGAGATGGGTAGGGTATGTGGCACGTATGGGCGAGAAGAGAAATTTACACATGGTCTTCATGGGGAGGGGGAATCCGAAGCAAAGGGACCTAATGCATGACCTAGACGTGGATGGACGATATTAAAATGGATCTAAGGCAATAAGGTGGGAGGGTTTGGACTGGATTCATCTGGCTGTTGTTAAGTTAGAAGGGCAGTGTGTTGTGAATGCGGTCATGAACATTCGGAAGCCATAAAATGTGGAGAAATGCGTGACTGGCTGAGCAACTGTTAGCTTATCAGGAAGGCCTACTCTGCTCCACAGCAGTAGTCAGCCACCCAGTCAGTCAGCAGACAAATCTGTCTACCCACACAACCAACCCACAGACCAGCCCATTTCCAGGGACCCATTATCTTATTTCTTATTCGCGACGGAATAGAAGAACCCTCACGCACTTGGCTTCTGACGCACGCATTTCGTACGCACTTCCGTTTAGGCGAACAGAATCACAGATCAAACGAGGAGGTGGCAACACGGTGTGACGCAGCGAGCGTCTCTCCAGCGAACCCGCTGCACATTCTGACAACACTGTACTGACGTAACAGGTGCTCGTTACGTTACCACCGCCCAGAATAAGTCCGTCACCATGGAAACAAAAGCAATTCATCTATGCCGTTCGTCACTCTCCATCGCAGTGCAGTGTAACCCCGCCCACTTAACTGGGCGAACAGTGTTGTCATATTTACAGCGCGCTGCAGCGTCCGTCTTCCATACTTGCTGTTACACTCGCGATGCCAGCGTGCTCTACAGTCGGGCTGTTTCGTAATCAGGTAAACAGTGTGTCAGCCTGTGCTGTTCGCAATCGAAGGTCAGCAAGCCTGCACCACTGGGTAACCCCATTATCTTGAAATTGAATTTCGTTATGAAGGTACTGCTCAGTTAATGGCGTCAACTTTGAAGTCCAGTGGTTACTGTACGTACCGCCAGGTTTAACGTTCACAAATTCTACGTTCTGCCCACACAGTGTGTTTATGGGTTTTGTGTGGATCTCAGAACAAACAGCGATTATTTCCCTATACAGCATTAACTGACTGGTTTTTATAACCGAGACGGAGAGTGTT
>BLKM01000988.1:141549-166022 GCA_013340265.1 Coptotermes formosanus
TGGTCGCCTTCCCTCGGGTCTCCCCACCAAAATCCGGTATGCACCTCTCTCCTCCCCCATACGTGCCACATGCCCCGCCCATCTCAGTCTTCTCGATTTGATTACCCGAATAATATTTGGTGATGAGTACAGGTCATTAAGTTCCTCGTTATGTAGTCTTCTCCAATCCCCTGTCGCCTCGTCCCTCTTAGGCCCAAATATCCTCCTCAGCACCCTATTCTCGAACACCCTCAGTCTTTGTTCCTCCCTCAGTGTGAGAGACCAAGTTTCACATCCATACAGAACAACAGGTAAAATTATAGTTCTGTATACCCTAATCTTTGTGTTTTTGGATAGTAACCTGGAAGACAAAAGATTCTGCACCGAATGATAGCAAGCATTCCCCGACTTCAATCTGCTCTTAATTTCTTCAAGAATGGAGTTTCGATTCGTTAGGGTTGCTCCCAAATATTTGAATTCTTCCACTCTTTCAAAGGATTTATTATCTATATTTATGTTGTGATTGTGTCCTGCATTCTGATTTCGAGACATGACCATGTACTTAGTTTTCTCAGCATTTACTTCTAGACCAATCTCCTTACTAGCAATAATTAAATCTTCCGCATTTTTCTTTATGCTATGTACGCTTCCGACCAATATATTAACATCATCAGCATAAACCAGAAGCTGATGTGTACCATTCAATTTCAAGCCCTCCTGGTTTGCCTGAACCCTCCTAATGGCATATTCTAAAGCAAAGTTGAAAAGCAATGGCGACAGAGCATCTCCTTGTTTCAAGCCATTCTTAATAGGAAACGTGTCAGACAGATGTTTGCCTACCCGAACTCTGCTATATGTTTCACTTAGGCACATTTTTATTAACCTTACTAGTTTCATGGGGATACCGAACTCAATGAGAATATTATACAAGACCTCCCTCCTAACTGAATCATAGGCTTTCTTGAAGTCTATAAATAGCTGATGCACTGCCTAATTGTATTCCCATTTTTTCTCAAGTATTTGACGAATGCTGAATATATGATCAGTAGCAAATGTTCTCACACGTGTCAACAAAAGCCTTTTCATTTTTCGCTAACTATACACGTCCTAACACGTCTTATCCCACACTGTGACGTCTTCGCGACGTATTACGTCACAACCTACAACACCTGCAACATAAACACTGCGTTTCAAAACAATTATAGGCCCGTACGTATTTCATCCTTCTGTATCTGTCACCTGACCCGATTCCTGCGGCCGATCGCTTGCTGGCATTTCGAGTTCGAATACTGTTACAGGCATGGCTGTTTGTCTCTTGTGAGTTCTGTGTGTGTTGTCAGGTAGCGGCTTCTGCGTCGGGCTGATCACTCGTCCAGAGGAGTCCTACCGAGTGTGGTGCGTCTGAGTGTGATTGTGAAACCTCGACAGTAAGGAGACCCTGGCCCACTGGGACTGTTGTGCCATGGGTGGGAGTGGGTGGGGAAATCTCTCATCTGAAGCACAAATGTAGCTACGTACGCCTCGCCAAAGTACTGTTCATATACAAACACCTCCCTGATAATGCTTTGGGCAGTATATTGATCGTAACGTATTGGATATTCATTAAATGACGCTTGTAACGAGTGTGTGTATTGTGATTGCGTTTCTTTGGACGTAACGAGCCTACACAGACGTATCTGTCTTCCACACACCACTGTACCGGTGTATTATGTATCTATCTGTGGCTATGAGACCCACTACGCAATTTCAGCTAACTAATAATAACACAAAATTACAGGCCGACGTACACTTAACTGCAAATATCACAAATAATTCATACTACCGCTTATTAGATCGCCTATCTGTGTGACACGTGCGACAGACAATTCATTCACATTTCCCTGCATAATAAATTACCAATGATATCCCCCTTCACCCTCTGCCCAGCTGTCATCGGTACCACCGTGTAGACGTTCGATTCATTTTTATGTAGACTACATAATGGTGTATTCCTTACATATGCATGGCGTACAAAACCAAATTTGTAAAACAGCTACTTGGTGTGTGCAGGTCATGCAACATCCGAACGTGCTTTGGTGGGGTCTTCAATTGCTTCGGTAGGACACAGCCTGTGTAATTACGCACTCTATAATACCGTCTGGGAACCCTCATAAGGTTCTTACAGACCCCGCAATTGGTGGTAACGGTAATCATACCCACTACCACAAAACTGAAATTCCCCGCAGCTTCAAAATACAGGGCTCCAACACAATCAACCTTCGTTTAGTAGTCCATTATTGTTCTTCTTTGCTAAGAGATACACATTACGCGGGGAGAAGGCTTAGCGCTGCCATTTTGTCGCAATACACGCGAATGTCAGTGATATAACAGGTTACGGTGGACCCTGGATTATAGCTCTTTGGACTGGCGTGCGACACGATTCAGAAGGCTGTGGCGATCGATTCGACAGAAATTAACAATCAAGACAAAATGTCCTTATTAAAACAAATTAGCTATCACATTTTGACTGTTAGGAAGTGATGGAGTGAGACAAAGCTCGAGAATTCTGCCGCCATACGCCATCTCCAGAAACAGCTGACCAGCTCCGTGTAAATATTTTACATGTACACAGCTCGTACCCCTTAGAGAACACGCTCTGGAAGCATTACAGAGACCAGTCAGTCGGAGCTGTTTATGGGAAGAACCCATGTTTATCGTGAGGACCATATGAAGCGTCTAAACACAGGGTGGGGGCAGAACGTCACGACAGGGGGTATATATATTTACCGCTGCACCTCAAAGAGCACACATTTGTTTAGTTCTCCTGTTATATTAGCCAATATTGTTTTCCCATAACACAGTTGTTCTGCAAAGCACAGCAAATCAACTTGCAAACCAAACCCAGCGCTAATCTCCCACTACAAATCTGACACAAATTCAACCGGCCTTGAACCCCAGACTCCTGCACTACGGCGAGATTGGGTTACCCTTTTCAGTGTCATTCGCGTTAATTCTCCTATCGGGACCCAAATATAGACCAAATTTTAGACCCAAATGTACGCCCAACTGTAGACCCAGATGTAGACCCAAGATTAGACCCAGATGTAGACCCAACTGTAGACCCACACGTAGAACCAAATGTAGACCCAAACGTAGACCCAAACGTAGACCCAAATGTAGACCCAACTGTAGACGCAACTTTAGACCCAAAAGTAGACCCAAATGTAGACCCAAACGTAGACCCAATGTAGACCCAACTGTAGACCCACGTAGGCCTAACTTCAGACCCAAGCGTGGGCCCAATACTAAAGCCAAATGTAGACCTAAATGTAGACCCAAGCATAAATCCAAAGGTAGACCCAGCCGCAGACCCAGCTGTAGACCCCCCTGATTTGCAGGCCAATGCCGATTTGTAAGACAGGCGAAAATATCAAGTTTCTTCACTTCTTCAAATTAAAGTTTTAAAAATTCTGCCTGCGATACAGAAAGATCGACAACAATTTTGCTACGGAAATCCTGCAGTTGGCCCTGTTATTTCATTTATGGTTCTGACAGCGGTGTTACGAAAATTTCACGTCATGCTGGATAAGACGCTGTGTCATTGGTAAACAGTTACCGAAACGCCGGTATTTAGTTACCCAAAAACACAGCGTCAAATCCGAGACGACGCGAACCTCCATCCGTCACAGGGGCAGTCGGGAATGAGGCCAGGCCTATCAGGGTTCCTGTGGCCTGCAGCCTGCAGTTGTACCTCGGCGCAGGCCAAGGGTCCTGCAACACACTCTTCGCACAGCAAATATTTCACGCGACAGACGGACGGCTTCATTTCACTTCAGTGCAAGGACTATGTCTGACCGACACTGTACCACGCGTATTAGACTGGCGTTCTTTTCCTGTAAGCTTTCCACAGCCAGTTTTTGTAAAAACATGTTCAGTATTTTCGAAGACGAAACAGGCGTATGGACAGGCACAAGCAGACCGCCCCATTAAGCGTTCATTTTGTTGACTTTACGTTAGACCACGCCTGCCTGGTTGTGTCGTATTCTATACCACAAGTTGTTAGCCTTACGCAGGCAAATGTGCCTGCGCGACCGTACGTAGCCTGTACGGTAGCTGCAGCACAAAGCAAAACGCAAATCAGTATAACAAGCCGGGATAGCTCAGTTGGATTAGTGACTGGATGATCCCAGTTTGTATTTCAGGCAGGGGAAAAATAAATTTTCGTCTCTTCTACCAATAAGCGCAGATGGATTAGACAACACCCCAGCCTTCTATTCAACGGCTTTCTCCTCGAGAAAAAAGCGGCCTCAGCGTGAAGCTAACTACACACCTCCGTAAGTGCCAAGGTTAAAAATGTGCGGATCTACACCTCTGCTCCCCCCATTTGCCTACATAGCGCGTTAAGGGACGACTGTTTCTCTCCCTCTCCCCAGTGGTGCAACAGCCCCCAGTGGGGCCGGGGCCTCCTCATTATCGAGGCTTCACGATCACACTCAGACACACCACACTCGGTAGGAGTCCTCTGGACGAGTGATTAGCCCGTCGCACAGACCTCTACCTGACAAAACACAACACTCACAAGAGGCAGACATCCATGTCTCCGGCGGGATTCGAACCCACAATCCCAGCAAGCGAGCAGCCGCAGACCCACGCGTTAGGCCGTGGCTACATTGGAGCCAGAACCGACACAACGCAACAGTCTGGACAGACTCCAGACAGGAAGCATAAATGTGCTACTGTATTGCTTATGGCAGCGGCTACACTGAACGCGATCCGCCTGGCGTGTTATCTCTCAAGCTGAAACCTGACCGCGGGTCGCAGCTGGTAAACTCCTGACAGCTTGCAGCAGGTGATGTGACCGTTACGTGATGTACACGTCTAATGATGACTGGGAAGAACGTTTGCTGATGGACAGTAACCCTTGCTTGAAGTCCACGAAAAGCAGAAGCGGTGGATTCATCAGCCTTGGGAATCAACAACTGAAGGAGAAATTTTAAACTGTGCAAGACACTGAGAGAATTTCCTGATAAGTCCACAGAGTACTGCAGGCTGAACGTACGAACTTCGGTTTGAGATCTCTGTTGTGATCATTTTGTCTCTCTGGTCCCAAAGAGGCGGCACGTTTCTCACAAGTTCTATCAGATAAGTTTTGTCCACTGCACTCCGAATCATGTGCTCACTGCAGCAGGTTGTTTGGCCGGACTGTCGGCTCGAACCAAACCTGGTATGTTTCGAGCCGCCAGTCGGGAGTTGCTGGCAGAAACAAGCCAGGCGCATCGGGTTCAGTATAGCCGCTGCGATAAGCAATGCAGCAGCCCATTTTTACTCGGAATTTGTTGGGAGAAACACGCCAGGCGGAAAGGGTTCAGTATAGCCGCTGCGATAAGCAATGCAGCAGCCCATTTTTACTCGGAATTTGTTGGGAGAAACACGCCAGGCGGAAAGGGTTCAGTGTAACCGCTGCCGCAAGCAATACAGTAGCTCATTTCTACTTCCCTGCCTGGAGTCTGTCCAGCCTGTTGTGTTATGTCGGTCCTGGCTCCAGTGTAGACACGGCCTTGGACTGCGCGGCCACTGGGATCGACTAACGGAAACTACCCCTTTACAAACACCAGTACATTGTTTGGCACTGTTTCCTTGCTGCCATATCTTCTGTCTGGCATTCACTGAGGGCGTAACTGCAAAACAGAGGGGCTGTGTACGGCGTCGTAACATGACAATCACGTCAGTGTCGTAAAACCGGACTACGCAGCATTCTGTGTCTTTGTCACCGAAATACGCACGCACGTCTACGCACACGCTGTGTTATTGAACGCAATATGAAGACTGCAAAACGCACTAAAATCAAATACCGTACAAATCAAATGCTCTATTTTTAACAAGACTGCAAACGCTTTGCTACCTGATGTTGAATTCACACATCATAAAGGCTTTCGTTGCATACAAAATGTCACACGATTTCACCACACACACACCTACACGTAAACCCGTAACATCCACAAGCAAGGCCCGGCTTTCCTGGGCCGGTTTTCGTGAAATTCACAGATAGACAAGGGATATCTCCTGCACCGGAAGCTGTTACGTACAGCTTAAAGCTGCGTATGGCATTTACTGCACCCTTTTTAAGGAAACCCCCATTTCAAATTGAATTACAACATATTAGTTTGCAGCGGGTAGTCGTACAGACAATGCATAATATAAAACGTGCACAACTCAATAAACATGAAAAGTATTTGTGTCCAAGCATCTTCTTTCCACATAAATAGAAATTTCTGTATACTATCCAGCGTAGTTGCGTACACATCGCGCGAACACCCTGTACTAGCCAAATGTTCGCATGCAATGCGTAATTATGCATAAAATGTATAAAATAAAATATACAGAATTCGGTTAATAAGAATTAAAATTATTTGCGTTCAAACATATTCTTTTCAAATAAAGAGAAATTTCGGTATTCAGTGTAGTGGTCTACATGTCGGGCAAACACCTTTTACTAGCTAAATGTCCGCATGCAATGCGTAATTATGCATAAAATATATAAGATAAAATATACAGAATTGAACTAATAAGAAGTAAAATTATTTGCATCCTCGCCTCTCCTTTGCAAATAGGTACGGATTTCTGTACATAGTGCCGCTGCGTAGGCCCACGTACATCGGGCGGACGCCCTCAACTCGCTACATTCTTACCTCGCCATGTTGGCAGCTTGCAAGAACAAACCGGGAAGGACCTGACTTCTCCATGTCCGTGGTGAAGCAAGTTAAGTTTACACAGTTTCTGTTCTCACAGCACAGTTTCAAAGCACACAAATTATACCACACGAAACCACGTGTACTGCTGCACGTCGTCACGTTTGTCTTGTAACATTATCAACACAAACAACATTAATACAACAGACATTTCTTTTCTCTTCAATACCAACCGGCTACTCAACCACCATTTTGCCCCGCGACGTGCGTTTGTCAACGTTTAATCGGATGATTTCGGCACGCAGATCGACAATTATCGGAACAGTCACACAAGGAGGAAGAAGGGGAAGAGAAGCAGCGTGTTGGTTTATGCTTGCAGGAACCGTCATAGGTGACGTCACGCCCTAGGTCTCTACACTGCACTGACTGTTCGGGTGCGCGCGTGAAAGGCTGGTAATACGCAGGAAGACACTGGGCATTATTATCAAACGCACACCTTCGCCTGTTGTACTGTATGGGTGCGAAACTTGGTCTCTCACACTGAGGGAGGAACATAGGCTTACGGTGTTCAAGAACAGAGTGTCGAGGAAGATATTTGGGCCTAAGAGGGACGAGGTGACAGCGGAGTGGAGAAGGCTAGATAACGAGGAACTTAATGATCTCTACTTGTCACCAAATATTATTCGGGTGATCAAATAGAAAAGAATGAGATTGGCGGGGCATGTAGTACGTATGGGGGAGAGAAGAGGTGCAGACAATTTTGGTGCGGTTACCTGAGGAAAGGAAACCACTTGGAAGACCCAGGCGTAGATGGGATGACAATATTAAAATGGATCTTCAAGAAGTGGGGTGGAGTCATGGACTGGATTGAGCTGGCTCAGGAAAGCGACAGGTGGCGGGCTGTTGTGACTGCGGTAATGAACCTCCGGGTTCCACAAAATGAGGGGAATTTGCTGACTAGATGAATGCGTGTCAGCTTCTCACGAAGGGCTCTGCTCCATTGAGTTAGTTTGTTAGTTAGGTACTCAGTCAGTCAGTCAGTCAGTTAGCACACCGTGTGATCGATAAAAGTCTTTCTTTCTCAAATCATAATTTAAAGAATAATAATTTTTGTAGGACGGGGGGGGGGGTAATCTGCAAAAAACACACATTTAGATCTATCTTATGAAAAACACACTGCACCTCGATTACAAATAATAACCTGTTAATGGTGTTAGGGATATAGGTGTGTCCTTCTTTATCCTCATAAGCCCCTGCAGCATAACCAGGAGCGGGCGGACAAAGGGCACAGATCTCTTCGGGGCGTCATGTAACGACGCTGCAAACTGCTCAGTTTGTACAGCGTCTGCGGTGGATCAACGAATGTGTATGGAGCACTGGCGGAATGATACCAGCAGGAGAAAACCGAAGCACGTGGAGAGAAACCTGCCGCGGTGCTACTTTGCCTACACAAAATCCCACGTACACTGGCCTGGAATCGAACCTTATCCTTCGCAAGAGACACCCGTGAAGAACAGTCTAGGCGAGGGCACTGTACAAATTGCAGAACCCTTGGACACTAAGTGCGACTGCACCTACAGCAGTCGCTGTGTTTTTAGGTGTTGGTTTTGTTCCTCTGTCCGCAACACCCATAAGTTTGTCGTGACGTTCAAAACTCGAACAGGACGATATTTTAACAACAAAATCGTATGATGGCTATCATCCGGTTGTGTGGCAATAATTCATAAATTCCCCTCAGACACAACAATTTTATCATTTTTAATTCAATAGGCATAATTTAATAACATACGCACATATTATTGATTAAACCCAATTAAATTGTTGTGTCTGATGGAAATTGATAAATTATTGTCACCCAAAATTGTGATTAGTGATTGTCATTCTGTCAGCCCCTATAACTTTAAAATTTAAGGGCGCAGGAATTCGCATGCAGCGGCTGAAAGTGCAAAGAAACCCCGCTAAGTGTTCTGCCCGTACGGAAAGCCGTCTTGTCTCTACTTTTAGCAGAAAGACAGACAAAAAGAACACGCATGTTCTTCGTACGCATGTTGCGCGTTGCCTGTAACACTAAAGGAAGACTGCACATTGAGGATTATAACGACAGCGGTAGCTATTTTGGGGGGGGGGGGCCGGGAGATTTTATGCTTTGAGAGGGAGGAATTAGCAGGGGTTAGAGAAACTTGCCCAACGTGGAATATTAAAATTCGTAGTTTTAGTGTTGATATTAGAAAGTGATTAGTATGACCGAGTCCAAAATTTGGGGTGGGGTCTCTAGAGAAAGGAGAAAAGCCGAAAGCGAAAATTTAACAGCGATATTAGCCACAGATGCACGTATTTTAAAATAATGCAATAAGGAACGCCTTCATTAGAGTAACAAATTGTCTTATGTTCAGATAACTGAAACGTAACATTAATGGCTTCCCTTCTCTCAGAAAAGACACAGATTTGGACTGTAATGACAGAGAAGTCTAACGCTTAATTCCATGTAGGAAAAATCTCGTCTGTGCGTATACATTTTTTAATCCAAGCTACGCCATGACGCCATGTTGTTCCCTGTCCCCCTCCTCCAGCCCAGGGTCACACAGTATTCATGTTGGCAGCAAATTAAAGAGGACTGCTGCTATTCTTTCGTGCTGGTTTCCAGCAAATAGGAAACACGGTACTCCAAATTACACCCTGGTTACATTTTCTTGGATTGGATGATTTCGTACATCCGTTCCCTCTGTTCATGCCATTGGCTGACAAATTACACACAAAACTAACCGCGTAATAATGTCAATGCAATTACATGTGTCCCTTTGTTCAATGCACCCACCGAATACGTTCGTGTACTCGCTGGAGTGGACTTTGTGATTGGCCTCACAAAGGAAACAACAGAATGTGTAAATGTTTAACAGGTCAGCCAATTGACTCCGCGCCATCTGTCGGCGTCCTCTTTTATTAGTAATACTTTACAATTTTAAAAGTCACCACAAAATACGGAATCTAAACATATGTACATAGGTTATGCGAACAGTGAACTTTTCTATAATTTTCCAAGCTTATTTGCTATTTTGACTGAAAAAAAAAAGAAATAACGTTGTATTAAATTAAAATTTAGGAGAAAATATTTCACCTCATATTGGAAACGTGCATTTGAATTTATATGGAAAAGCTTACAACAACTGCCTGCTTCTCAGGGCAGCTGTACACCATTCCCCCATTAGGCCCATAGGGCAATATTAATTTTAAAACACAGCCTTGATATTAGAGCATAGAAACTCCTTCATAAGTTGCAAGAAGCACTTTTCCCTTAGTAACACGTATTTGGGAAAAATCATCATTTTTTAGACTAGAAAATATTAGCATCCAAACATCAATACATTTTTATTAACAAATATATGAACCGCACACAGACAGTTCTTAACAAACAAACCCTTCTGTTCCTTTCTTCCTTCAACTTACATGCAGTCTCAAACCCCGAGTGGCCCCGCAAGGCAGTGTGGTCAACACCAGACTCGCTCCACAACACATATCGCAGCTTCCCTTACACGACAATAAGAAATATTCAACAATGACAACGGCACCTACCGCGGTATCCCCTTCCCTTGTGCTTTTTGTAAGAAAGTTTTTAAAACGCAACAATGAACACAGCTGCAACAGTCAACCCAAACAGGTGTCCCTCCACTCTGCACTTTCAGCCTCCACGACCCCCTCAGTCGCTTCATACCTTACCACAAGTAATGACATTTTAAACAACGGAAATACGTAGAAATATTTTTCTCGTTTCGATGTCTTTGTGCCTGTTACATTTGTGTTCACTCTCCCATGACCAGTGTATGGACACGAGGACGTTACGTGCTTCCTTTTCTTTAAAATACAATTTTTCGGCTTCCGACGTTAAAAGACTTCATCTGTAAGAGATACCCCAATTTCACAAACAGGCCTACTAATGTGTAAAAATTCCCGTCTAGAAATCTAAAAACACAGGAGTCCAACGTTACCCAAGCGTGATTACGTTGCCCTCAATAAACCCAGCTTCGTAAATGCATAATTCCGAATTCTATACGTATATGGCCGTCGAATTTTTTACAAGTTTCTTATGCCTACGAAGCGGGGCAGGCGAGCAACTTCTGACACGCCACAGGGACAGCCGGTACGCCTAAACTTTATTTGCTCTGTACGCTTTATGTGCACAGCCCTTTTCCACTAATCTGTCCAATGCGTCGGGACGAAGCGTCACTGATAACAATACTACGGCAGTCCAGCTGACACCTCCCCATTCGTCTGTGTAAATCTGAAAATCCTCGTCGGCGCCAGATATCCAAATGCGCGTGACGTTATATCAGCACCTTCTGTAATGTCACTTCTGTGTTGGAATCAATTTCTGCATCACTAACCTAGGCTGAAGCTTCAGAAATGGTCGATATACGGCTTCAAGTACTGCAGAAGTGGGATGGTGGGTGGGGGAATGGACTGGATTGAGCTGGCGGACAGGTGGTGGGCTCTTGTGAATGCGGTAATTAACTTTCGGGTTCCATAAAATGCGGGAAATTTCTTGACTAGCTGAGAAACTGTTAGCTTCTCAAGAAGGCCTCTGCTCCATGGAGTCAGTCAGTCAGTCAGTCAGTCAGTTAGTTAGTTAGTTAGTTAGTTAGTTAGTTAGTCAGTCAGTCAGTCAGTCAGTCAGTTAGTTAGTTAGTTAGTTAGTTAGTTAGTTAGTTAGTTAGTTAGTTAGTTAGTTAGTTAGTTGGTTGGTTGGTTGGTTGGTTGGTTAGTTGGTTGGTTAGTACTGCAGGTGTTCACGTGTTGCAGACAATATTAAATGTGTAGCGCAGGTGGACTAACAGGCTTACTCGTGTGTTTATACTTCCTCTTATATCCCAGAATGGGAAGCGGCGTGTGTCATTACAGGTACCGCCAGAATTTTGTTTACCGGCACTGCGAAACGATACAGGAGTAAGAAAAAATTTTTTGAAAATGTTCTCAGGCTCACCAGCAGTAGGGTGACAGCGAAGGGGGCAGGCAAACTTGATCAGCACTTTGAATCTGAGTTTAAAATAAATTATACATAAAGACCCAGTCCGTACCGCGCAGTAAGCACACTCCGTCTCGGTTATAAAAACCAGTCAGTTAATGCTGTATAGGGAAATAATCGCTTTTTGTTCTGANACTGTGTGGGCAGAACGTAGAATTTGTGAATGTTAAACCTGGCGGTACGTACAGTAACCACTGGGCTTTATGAGGTTAAAATAAATAAATAAACAAACAAAAAACAAATCAGTCTAAAATATGGTAGATAACGAAAGAAAGAAAAGTGAATTTTAACGTAAAATCTACAAAGAATAAGGGGAGGCAAACCAAGCACATTCGAACCCGGTGCCATCTCACTGCCTATGTATGTACCAGCTTAACAAACAATACATTCCGACTTTCGCCTCGTTCAACGAACTACACTCTTGTTGCAGTCTCCATTAAATACGGCTAAATAAATTAATTCGGTCAAAGCTAGCTTCTAGCTTACCGACCAATGCGAGTTCAGTTCAAATCCATAGCAACTGCTGAGTCTCTCTGACCGTTGTTCAGTTCCGCCAATCAGGCAAATCGACTTCGATCACACAATCTTTTAATCCAGCGAAGGTATTAAATCGCCGTTATATTATATCACAGCCTCTCTCACATATACGGTTTGTGACTCAGTCATCGTTTTTAGTCAATCACAACAGCACAAACAGAACGCACACTAAAAAGAAACACCACGACATTAGCGCGACACAAATAGGCTGACCGCGCGCTAAGACAAAACACACATGAATAAATGTCTTATGTTTTATCCGTGGATATGCAACGATATAGCCCGACAGCGTAATGCAACTTAATAAGAAAGACTCCCCCTAGCTATTTACTGCTTTGCCCCGCATTATACGGGGGCAGAAGACAACAATGTGACACAGTTAATTTACTCCCCGCTAAGAAACCAACAACAGAAGGCGGAGTGAAGCATAATGTCGGATGTCCTTACGGAACCGATTGGCATTAACGACACGGATATGCATAAAGAGTCTAAGTTCTGCTCTCATTTAAGTGACGCCGTTAGCATTACGCTGGGGACAGTGCCGGCTGTGGTTTTGCTGCACCAACCGCAAAGGGCGACACTGCGACCACACACCTGCATCCTGGGTGCTCAGACCGTTGTAAGATGGAGGCTGTGTGCAACGATCAGCGTGACCGTTGCTACCAAATGTGGGCACAAATTGTTCCTTAGCTTTCAAAGAGAAATAAACCTAGAGTACAGGTTAAAGTTTCAGCTCGTACCGCACAGTAAACACACTCCGTCTCGGTTATAAAAACCAGTCAGTTAATGCTGTGTAGGGAAATAATCGCTGTTTGTTCTGAGATCCACACAAAACACATAAATACACTGTGTGGGCAGAACGTAGAATTTGTAAATGTTAAACCTGGTGGTTTATATACAAATATTCAGTCCGTACCGCGCAGTAAACACACTCCGTCTCCGTTATAAAAACCAGTCAGTTAATGTTGTATAGGGAAATAATCGCTGTTTGTTCTGAGATCCACACAAAACACATAAACACACTGTGTGGGCAGAACGGTGAATTTGTGAATGTTAAACCTGGCGGTATATATATAAATATTCAGCCCGTACCGCGCAGTAAACACAGTCCGTCTCGGTTATAAAAACCAGTCAGTTAATGCTGTATAGAAAAATAATCGCTGTTTGTTCTGAGATCCACAAAAAACACATAAACACACTATGTGGGCAGAACGTAGAATTTGTGAGTGTTAAACCTGGCGGTATATATATAAATATTCAGTCCGTACCGCGCAGTAAACACACTCCGTCTCGGTTCTAAAAACCAGTCAGTTAATGCTGTATAGGGAAATAATCGCTGTTTGTTGTCAGATCCACACAAAACACATAAACACACTGTGTGGGCAGAACGTAGAATTTGTGAATGTTAAACCTGGCGGTACGTACAGTAACCACTGGGCATTAGAGGGTTAATAAAATGAGTATTGGTATTATGACATATTTATATATACAGATTATGACAGTTTGTGTAGTGTGTAATACCTTTATTGAAATATTACAGTGAGCTTGGGTTTAAAATGACGTCTCCAGTCAGAAGCTACACATATTAAAAACAATGAGTAATTTATTAAGATTTTAAAAATGTTAAAAATTCTGCTCGGAAGTTCAGCTGAATTCCTGCATATATTTGGAAAATTCAACCGTCTCTTATTCCAGTTAAATGAAAAATACCCTCATGTTTCGGAAGGAAAATAGGCTGAAGGAATCTGGCAACAGAATGTTGCAGCGCGCCTTTTAAAGACGCACTGGGCTGTTTAACCCTTGAGAAAATTGAAGTAAAAGTAAAACATTTTCAAAAATCAATTTCTGGGTTTCTGCATAATGTATGGTTTAAACATTTCGACGTTTCGAAGGAACATACTGCCTCCTTTTCCAGTGTTACTGAAGTTATACAGGGGAAAGCTGAAGATGTAAGAATACACATAAAGTTTTATGACATTTTTGCTTGCGCAGTTTTGCTGATAAATTAATAAAATTTGGGTCAAATATGAGCTTGCCAATATGATTTAATTTCGTACGTTTGCAAAGGAAGCATGACCAGATGAACTGCCCTGTCCATCTTTGCTGCTGCACAGAAGACACGTGACCGACAGCGCGTCCTTGTAGAAACCGTGGCGTGCCGGATGCTGCTGATGAAGACATTAGTCTGCAGCCCACATGTGAGGCCTAACACAATTGGAATCTCGCGTTTCCGCATAATCAGGAATTTAAATTGCACAATTGTGCCTTAACCTCGTCTTTGCATTGTTACGGTAATTTAGAGGGACCTTCAAAAAATAATTTTGACTGAATCACGTGCAGGTCACAAATACCCAGTCCGTACCGCGCAGTAAACACCCTCCGTCTCGGTTATAAAAACCAGTCAGTTAATGTTGTATAGGGAAATAATCGCTGTTTGTTCTGAGATCCACACAAAACACATAAACACACTGTGTGGGCAGAACGTAGAATTTGTGAATGTTAAACCTGGTGGTTTATACATAAAGACCCAGTCCGTACCGCGCAGTAAACACACACCCTCTCGGTTACAAAAACCAGCCAGTTAGTGCTGTATAGGGAAATAATCGCTGTTTGTTCTGAGATCCACACAAAACACATAAATACACTGTGTGGGCAGAACGTAGAATTTGTGAATGTGAAACCTGGCGGTACGTACAGTAACCACTGGGCTTTGAGGGGATGAATGCCTCCACGCCATGCAGAGGTATCGGGCAATTGAAATTTATCCTCACCTATTCTTAGCATTATCAGTAGGTGAAGACTGCTGCTTAGCGTCACGTTCCAGCTGCTTAAATCTCCCCGATATGCAATGGGTGAGCCATAGCAGGACGGAGAGTTGAACACAACACCAGACAACTATCAGCTTATCTATTGTCACTGTCATCACTAACAGTCAGTAGGTAGCGTGCATTCTTGTTTTTGTCCACAACACTGCAATACTACCACTATTTCTATAGATACGAAGTTGATAAACCGTCTTCTCATAAGCAACGAACAAAGTCAGGGTGGTTAAAGAGGCAACAGCACCTCCCCTCTTAACAACGGCACATGTTGCTGCAAGTAATTGCACTACAAAACGTCAGACACAAAATGTCGTATTTTAATTACAGTAAAACCAGCTACAGCTTTCGTAAAAAGCTGTACGCATGCAGCACGCACGAGTTGCATGTGACTGCACGAGTTGCACGTGACTGACATTTGGCGGTAAAAGGAAGGCGCCGTCTTTAATCGGGATGCTCGTCGACATGATGGCAGCGCCAGTCAGCACGGCGCTGGTCCTAATTTGCATGTGATATATGTTGAAGCGCCATTTTGGGTCCAGCAATTTGAGGGAGATGCCTGGCCCCCCCCCCCCCCCGCCGCCGCAGCTATCAATCTGCCAGTAACAGAGCTCAGTTCACACTGTCGTATTTACAGCAAACCGCAAGCGACAACTGGGCTGAGCCTGACATCGATACGAAATGTACTGTGAACATGCGTACATTTTGTTAGTTAGGGCAGTACGGGGCTTGGGACAGTTTGTAAGTTGCTGGCAACGTACTTTGGTCTCCGAAACCCCAGCTGGCTGACTCCATGCAGGGAGGGCCTTCTTGGGAAGCTACTGGTTTCTCAGCCAGTGCAACTACCCGCGATTTATGCAACCCGAAGCTCCATTACCTTGTTCAAAACAGCTCGCCACTTGTCCCTGTCCTGAACCAGAACAATCCAGTCCACACACTCCCAAACTGTTTCTTTAGAGAACATTTTAATATTATCTTTCTATCTATGCTTAGTTTTCACAGCGGTCCATTTCTTACAGATTTGTCACCGAAACCATGTAACAATTTCTATTTGCACTATGCATTCCACACGACCCGCCCATCTCATCCTCCTCCATCTGCTGGCCCTAACAGCATTCGGTGAGCAGCACGAAACTAGAAGTTCCTCACTGCGTTACTTTCTGCATCCTCCTGTACCTCCCCCCCCACAGGCACAAACATCCACCTCACACCCTGTCCTCGGTCACCCCCACTGTGTTCTCCTCACACCCTGTCCTCGGTCACCCCCACTGTGTTCTCCTCACAGCCTGATTATCTGTAAATCTATTATTCCTAGCGCGTGCACGCACGCACGCACGCACACGTACACACAGCCTATTATTCAGGTCCAAATTGTACCGTTATAGAAGCCGGAAGCACTGACACAGCGCAGTTACCAGGCTACTGGTGGGACGACAGGCGGTTCGGGGTTTAATGCCGCCAGTGGCAAACATTTGTTTCCCCAAAACGTCCAGAGTGCTGCCGCCCACTAAATACCGGGAATTATTTTCGTGGGGTTAAGGCGGCCGGGACGTGGAACTGACCTTTCGCCTCCATCTATTATCGAAGTTACATTTTTTAAACCTGAACATAATCTAAGCAAACGCCAGAAGTTCAATTTCTACAGCATAGAAAAACACAATGCGCTGCATTACAAACACGAACTCGATAACAGCGTTCAGTGGAACAACGCGTGTTTATTTACCAGCCACTTCAGTTTATTGTTTACGTCAAACGCAGAGTGCGTTTAACAGTTTACTGAGGCGACACGCCAACACACTTGTACTTGGGCAAATCGCCACAGCCTGCAGTGTTAGGAAGGTCTCTACCCGTGCTTACACTGACCTACACAGTGACATATTCGTCCTTTTCTTACCTCCGTCGCTGAGCAGCGCCGTCAAAATGGCTGGCAGTTCTGTCAGCACGAGTCGTGGTTAACCCAGTGCTAGCAAATTGCCGCTCCTCTTCAGACGCAGGCTGTAACCGCTAGTTACCGGCACATCTCAACAGCGTCCAATCCAATTTCGAGCAGTTTTTATTTCGATATCGTGCCATGGTCTGATGTCCTCTCTGCCCGTTACAGGTCTGCGCATCAGTGGCGTAAAGCATTGTGGTCTTGCAGGTACCTGCGTGAGACGTGGTAATTTTGGGTTTTGGTAGACATTGCTGGCGCATTTTATGTAAAGGCTGCGTGGAGATTTAAGCATAAAGGGCGCAACTGTGTAGGTTAAAAACATTTTACATAAGCGAAATGCAAAATGTGACCTGTGGCAACAGGTGTTCTGAAAGGTTCCTTAATGGGGCCCGCGAGGTAGTTTACCCTTTAAAGCCCAGCGGTTACTGTACGTACCGCCAGGTTTAACATTCACAAATTCTACGTTCTGCCCACACAGTGTGTTTATGTGTTTTGTGTGGATCTCAGAACAAACAGCGATTATTTCCCTATACAGCATTAACTGACTGGTTTTTATAACCGAGACGGAGTGTGTTTACTGCGCGGTACGGACTGAATATTTATATATATACCGCCAGGTTTAACATTCACAAATTCTACGTTCTGCCCACACAGTGTGTTTATGTGTTTTGTGTGGATCTCAGAACAAACAGCGATTATTTCCCTATACAGCATTAACTGGCTGGTTTTTATAACCGAGACAGTGTGTTTACTGCGCGGTACGGACCGGATCTTCAGACATAATTCACGTAATTAGAGTGTTATATAACCAAGATGGTTGATATCTGCCGTTCTTTTCCAGAAGGTATGCGGTGATTTCCAGCAAAATGTTGTCCCATAAGGGTGTCCCATAACCTAGTTATCGTGTCTCCGGCGAGCTGTCCCTTTGTCTGTGTGTCCGCTCGACAGTTTTCCCTAAGCACCAAATTACCTGCCTTACAAGAAGAAAGTTTTTACGACAGCACCTGCAAGCGCTTGACAAATGTAACAAAAGTCTGGATGTAATTAAAAGGCGTTCAAATGTTTGTAAACACACAGCACACATTTTGTTGCTTAGCTCCGTCCGCCTGTTTCTTTCTGTCCCCTTAAAAGTCCCTCTTGAGAAGTGTCATATTTCGACAGATATTCAAGAAATTTCCCTAATTTTATGGAAACCGAAGGCTAATTACTGTGTTCAAAAACCTAGTACTTGTTCAGGTTTTCAGCCACATTAATCCACCTTACATCGTCCAGTACCTTTCAAAGTGGGCTTTTTCCTTCAGGTTTTCCTTCAAAACTCTGCAGACCCATGCAGTTCTCTTCTGTCCCGCAACAGCTCATCGCATTCGTTTTGATTTCATCAAAGGAATTACATCGTACGACGAGTACAGGTGATGAAACCCCCAATATGTAATTTTCTCTGTTCTGTTACTTCCTGCTCCTATTCTAAAAAAAAATCTCATCCTGTGAACTAGCCTCAATTTTACAAATTCCACAGCCATCAAAACAACAGGCGAAGTTATATTTCTGCGTATTTTTCGCTGAATTAAACAACTTACTTGTGTAAAATACAGAAGCTCTCCTGTCTCCTTTCTAAGCTGATAATTTCGTCACACACACGTACACGTGTGCAGGCATTTCATTAGCTCGCTCGCGGTGACGTCAACATGCTGCCAATGGCGGACCACCTTGCGCCACCTTGCGGCACTTGCAAAGTGCCGCAAGGTGGCGCAGCAACGTCGTTTCACTGACGAAGCCAAACAAAAATATTCAGGGAAGACACGTCTACATCATGTTCACAGCACAGAAAATGTGAGTGCCTGTAATTAAAACATGGGTCAGGTAAAGGTCACTGCGTCGGGCTGATCACTCGTCCAGGGGAGTCCTACCGAATATAGTGTGTCTGAGTGTAATCGTGAAGCCTCGACAATGAGGAGGCCCTGGCCCACTGGGGGCTCTCGAGCCATTGGAAAAAAACTGAGTACCGCACAGTGTTTCTTCAGAAGCTGCTAGTTTCTCACGTAGTCAAGAAATTATCCACATTTTATGCAACCTGATCTGTCACACTGAGGGAGGAACAAAGACTGAGGGTGTTCGAGAATAGGGTGCTGAGGAGGATATTTGGGCCTAAGAGGGACGAGGCGACAGGGGAGTGGAGAAGAATACATAACGAGGAACTTAATGACATGTACTCATCACCAAATATTATTCGGGTAATCAAGTCGAGAAGAATGAGATGGGCGGGGCATGTGGCACGTATGGGGGAAAAGCGAGATGTATACAGGATTTTGGTGGGAAGACCTGAGGGAAGGCGACCACTTGGGAGACCCAGGCGGAGTGGGAGGATAATATTAAACTGCATCTTCAAGAAGTGGGATGGGGCATGGACTGGATTGAGATGGCTCAGGATAGCGACAGGAGGCGGGCTGTTGTGAATGCGGTAATGAACTTCCGGGTTCCATAAAATGCAGGGAATTTCTTGACTAGCTGAGAAACTGTCAGCTTCTCAAGAAGGCCTCTGCTCCGTGGAGTTACTTAGTTTTATGCAACCCGAAGGCTCATTACCGTCTTCACAACAGCCCATCAATTGTGCCTATCCTGAATTACATAAATCCAATCCACAAATTCTCATTCTGTTTCAGATCCGTTTTAATATTATCCTTCCGTATACCTAGGTATTCCAAGTTGTCACGTGCCTTTAGGTTTCCCCGCCAAGCACTCATTCGTATAAAACCGCATAACTCAGAGTGAAGAAACGCGTGACAACTGCACACACAGCCCTGTGCCAGACTGCAGCGTGTTTCGGCAGCACCAACCGGCACAGGCTTGCACCCCATATAACGACACTTTAATCAGAGCTCAGAAGAGCAATGAACAACCCTCACATTCGGGAACGGTTTATATGACAGGCACATTTTATTTCTTCGATTGTGTAGTCTTTTTAATTAATGCACACGGAATAAAGAGTAGCAAGCAAAGGCCGTAGCTCGGGAGATACGGAAACCCAACACCATTTATACTTCCCACAACCCTGTATATCAACACCAGTATACATGAATTATACCTGAACACTGTGCTGATGTTTCCTCAACTATTTACTTTCGTTTAAGACGCAATAAGAACCTGTGGACACCCTGTATTCTCTGGCACAATAACCACAAACAAATACTACTTTACAATTCAATACAGCACGCAGTGCGTTTCCACTAAAGCTGTCCACAGCTCAGCATCTGCCGCGGGAGTCGCGGCAGATGCAGACATTCTATGTGGTAAAGGTGTCGTGTCCACGGCGGTCATTTAAGAAACACCCTGTAGCCAATATCCAAAAATTAATGCGAGTTTAATTATATTTAATATGCGCAATTTCAGCCTTCCGCCGCGAAGCATATGAGATCTGCGCTCCTGTGGGATGTTACGCAGCGTTAGTGGTATTTCTGTAGCGGCGTTTCGGGACAACATATCGGTCCCAGCTTCAAGGGTCAAGAATTCAAGATGGAACGATAGGTTTTCCCGAAACGCCGGTACAGAACTACCACTAAACGCTGTGTAACATCCCAGAAGAACGCAGAGGTTGTGAATGCGGTCTGCAGCTGTCCCTGTGCCGTTTTGTTAGAGAAGAAAGCTACTTACAGGAAAGTGACAAAACTGCATTGGGTTCAGTACTGACACTGCAATGCCATGGAGTTGAATGGACAGTGGAGGTAGAGCTCCACGCGCTCCGTGCTAGATGCAGGTAAGTGGTTAGGTTTATACGCCGGAGAAATACCTCATAAATCGAAATACAGCGTCAGGCCATACGTTAGGTCGTCAGAAAAACCGTTGTCATAAAATTGTGAGCATTTCACGTTATGAACATTGCCATAATATTCAAAGGAAAATGTGTTTTTCAAAATATGCAAGAATCCATCACGTGTTCACAACTGTATTTTTACCTGTAATTCACTAAAACTTGCGACAAACAGTTGGCTACTTCTGTTTAGCTGCGGATTGTATGGAAATTACTATAAACTGACTGGAATTCCACAGCCTCTTCTGGGGCCTTCAGGACAGTTCGTGAATTTTGTGGAGCATAGCGCCCGCTCTGCAGGCAACCCGGCACACTGGCTGCCTGCACTGAGCCCTTGCAACGTGCTGGGTTTGCAATAAAAACAGCTCAACTTACGCCTTTAAAGGCGGCAATTAATGTGACTTTATATAAAGACCCAGCTCCTACCGCGCAGTAAACACACTCCGTCTCGGTTATAAAAACCAGTCAGTTAATGCTGTATAGGGAAATAATCGCTGTTTGTTCTGAGATCCACACAAAACACATAAATACACTGTGTGGGCAGAACGTAGAATTTGTGAATGTTAAACCTGGCGGTAACTACAGTAACCACTGGGCTTTAGAGGGTTAGTTTCCATCATGTTATAATTTCAAATATATTTCTAGTGCATATGTATTTAGTAACACAAATTTGACAGGATTTCAGCATTTCTGCACTAGACACTGTTAGTGCACCGTCTTGCGTTTCTGTTAAACACTATTTTCATGAACCTTAGTGCAGATTAAAATGTAATACTCTATTTTTAAAATAAATGTACTTTATATAGAACAATAAAGGAACCCAATTCCCGGTTGCTTGCAGAGTGGAGGGACCGTGCGGTCTTGCAGGCCTCTGCGCCCAGGTCACAGGCCTGCCAAGGCAGCCTCCAGTCGCCTGTCACACGTGTTCAAGTCAAGACATTCAAATAAATACACTAAGTGACACAAAACGTGTTACAAGTTACTACTAAGCAATCATTGATAATATTATTAAATATGAATATTCCCCTGCGCTCTGGTCACAAGGAAAAAGACTGGCATCTCAGTATGAAACGTCTCCTTGATTTCGACCTTCTTGTATCTCCTTGGTACTGCCGAAACGTCCAGGTGATCTCTGCAAAACATGCTGTATATCGTAGTCGTCTTTGAGAGGAAATATTTCTCCGTTTCGACGCCAGAGGTCAGGCTTCCACAGCTCCGGTGTTTCTTCCATCGTCTTTTCGACAGAATCCCATGACAAAGGCTGACCTGTAAGCAACGAGCAGTGAGTTTGTCGAGTTTATTGGCGAATTCAGCGGTAGGCACATCTTGCACACCATATTAACCCTTTAAAGACGAAACGTATCTGTTTTATATAAGGACTCAGTGCGTACCGCGCTGTAAACACTCTCCACTTCGGTTATAAAAACCAATCTCTTAATGTTTTATAAGGCAAAAGTTGCTGTTTGTTCTGAGATCCGTACAAAACACATAAACGCAATGTGGGCACCACGTAGAATTTTTTAGTGGTAAACCTGGTGGTACGTAAAGTTACCGCTAGGCTTTAAAAGGTTAATGTTATCGCTCCAGGAGGACAGTATGTACATATCAACCGCAGTTGAAACAACCACAACCGTTGGCGAGTGAACAAGTTAGGAAATGTAAACCCTTTCCTGTACGGACCGCCAGCCACGCTGACAGTGACACATCAGTTGCGCACACACACACACACACACACACACACACACACACACACACACACACACACACACACAGAACACTGTACTTATGCACGCAAATCTTTCGCCGCCGATCCCAGTGGCCGCGCGGTCTAAGGCGTCGGTCTGCGGCCGAGCGCTTGCTGGGATTGCGGGTTCGAATCCCACCGGGGGCATGGATGTTTGTCTCTTGTACGGTGTTTGTTTTGTCAGGTAGGGGTCTCTGCGACGGGGCCGATCCCTTGTCCAGAGGAGTCCTACCGTCTGTGGTGTGTGTCTGAGTGTGATCAAGTGAAAATAAACAACCTCGACACCTGCTGTGAACAAGTAGGTAGAAGAGGGACGGACTGCGAAAGGAAAAGAAACATTTCGACTCTTTTATCTCGACCTTGAACATCCTCAGGGAAGACAGTCTACGGAAGAGATAAGTGCTGTTGGCTAATTACATAACACTCACATTTGTAAGAAGCGGTGCAAATGTCTACTACAGGGTGATACAAAGTGTTAGTAAATCCTAAAACACAGACATCCTAAAAAATATGGATACGAGAATAAATAAAACCTATCCAACGCTTATGTGTACAGTCGTTGGTGGCGCGTGGTGTTCAGTGCTGTCGGCGGTGTAACCTCCCCACGTTAATTGGCTGCAGTGGGCAGGGATGCACGGTGCGGGCCAGGGTGTCCAACAGCAACGCAAGCTTCCTTATTTAATATTGAACGACACTGCCGATATCTAACCAAATAACTAACTAACTAACTAACTAACTAACTAACTAACTAACTAACTAACTAACTAACTAACTGACTGACTGACTGACTGACTGACTAACCAACTAACTGACTGACTGACTAACTGACTGACTAACTAACTAACTAACTAACTAACTAATTAATTAATTAATTAACTGACTGACTGACTGACTAACAAACTAACTAACTAACTAACTAACTAACTATCTAACTGACTGACTGACTAACCAACTAACTGACTGACTAACTGACTGACTGACTAACTAACTAACTAACTAACTAACTAACTAACTAACTAACTAACTAACTGACTGACTGACTGACTAACCAACTAACTGACTGACTAACTGACTGACTGACTGACTAACTAACTAACTAACTAACTAATTAATTAACTGACTGACTGACTAACAAACAAACAAACTAACTAACTAACTAACTAACTAACTAACTAACTAACTAACTAACTAACTAACTAACTTTCTAACCCCATGGAGCAGAGTTCTTCCTTAGAAGCTAACAGGTCCTCAGCTGGTCAAGAAACTCCCCGTATTTTACAAACCCGAAAATTTATTACCGTGTTCACACGAGCCGCCACTTGCTGCATCCTGAGCCAGATGCATCCAATCCATGCCCTCCCTCTCATTTCTTGAAGACAGATTTAAATATGGTACTCAAAATGCCAATGCTGTGATTCAACAAGCTGCACTGGTGTTTGGTTTCTGCCTGTTACCTGTCTGTCTGTCTGTCTGTCTCAGTACATCACAAAGTACTTATGGGGCGAGTAACAAAGGCTAAGGGGGCTGCACTTTGTCTTCAGGTAATGTCAAAGGGAATTCGTATCGCAAGCGTCACACTTCGGGGCTCAACACGTTTCAATTAGCCTGCACAGGAACAGGGAATCCGCGCTCGGCGTCTGACACCCCGCGCACTTCAGACACGCTGGAATGTCAGACGCCACGCGTCTCAGTGAGGAAGCTGAAAAACGGCAGGGCCTGAGGAGGCGCTGGCATCACTCCTTACCTTCCTCGTGCATGTAGTATTCAGAGCGTCGCGACGGACCAGGAACGGCGTCGGCCATTCGGAACCAAGGCCACGAGCTGCCTTCGCGACCCTCAGTCTGAAAAAGAGAACACCATAGAACTATGGGATCCTTGGACACTGGCTTTATAAAACACAGCACCATAGAATTATGGGGTCCTTGGATACTGGCTGTATAAAACAGAGCGCCATAGAAATATGGGGTCTTT